>JBAMCL010000561.1:0-117500 GCA_037075165.1 Hirtodrosophila histrioides
ATTTCGTAAAAGCGCTAAAAAAATGAGAGATTAGCTTAATTCATAACTTATACTCTTTTTACCTAGAAGAATTAAGTATTTGCGTATATTCTGTTTTAAAAATCTTATAACTTGTCTTTATCTGTACTACTTTAGTATTAAGATCACATTAAATCTTTGTTAAATAATAATAAAAGTAAATCTTCTTAAAGTTATTACTCTCCTTTCAAAACTAACATCCCAAACAATTAACATGTGATTCAACTATTCCATTTTGATTACCATTTTACCATATTCGAACTGCAGTATTGCATACTTTGTTCATCCGGAGAGGGGAACTTGCCCAATTTCCATGAAAGAGCCAAGAAATCAATGGAACAATCTAAGCAGGCAGTCAAATATAGTATTGTTTTCGTTTTATTTTGAACATGGGATCTGATGGGAGAGCTGAAATAAATCAGAATATACTCATTAGACAGCACGGAATACTGAATACTGAAATACTGAAATACTGAATCTGAATCTGAATACCGAAATGCTGAAATTAAAAACACGAAAATACGACCGAGCATGCAATTAATGCTGATAATAATCAAATAATTAACTTTCTTAATTGAAAACAATGAAAAGAGTTTTATGTCTCTGTGTTTTTTTTTTTTTGTGGCTGCTTTAGAAATGTTTTGGTAACATTAACACTTCACCCAGGGCGACGACAAGGGGGGAGGGAGATCAGTGATATGCGAGGGTTTCTAATACCTGGGACCTGAAGTCTATTAAATTTGAGGTTCTTTAAAAATGCATTAAAGTGCCAAGAAACAAAGGCCAAGAACAAAAGGCCACGGCGCATGCCCCTAGATGAGCTGCTGTTTATCGGAGAGGCCCTCGGATCGCTGTAATAATAAAATGGGGATAATATATAATTTTGTCCAAGAAATAAAATAAAAATCGATGCCATAAGGCGGCTGTGCCATAAAAATGTGACAAGACATAAAGCAAATGTCCAAACACACACACAAGTACAGAGAAGACAGACACAGATACAAACCTTGCAACAGGAACGACACATGCGGCACAGGAAGGCATGGGAAAGTGGAGGGGGCAAAGGCGAGGGCGAGGGTGAGGGCGACTCGGGATGTCAGCAGGACGGTGCGGTCCACAAGGAAGCAGACATACAATAAATTACTTGACGGAAAATATTGATAAGGTGACACACAAACGGACGGACCAGTGCCAGACCCAGACAGGAGATGACACCCAGTTGATCCCAGTCCCAATCCATCCCATCCCAACTCATCCCAGTCCTTTGGCCTTGTTGCTTTTTATAGCCTTCGTCGACGTCGTCGTCGTCGTCGTCTCGACAGTGTCGCCAAAGATGACGCATGTTCCGGTGACGGTGGCCAAGTCACCGTCAGACCAAAATGAAATGAGTTAAACGAGGCAGGTAAACCCGGCTACATATGCTGATAAGCGTTTATATAGACGGGTTCCAGTTTCAGCGAAGAAACTGAAACTTCACATTGAGTGAACCCAGCAAATTCCAGCAGAATCGTAGCTTAGTATCTAGGAGATGAACTCAAACTTCTATGCATCTATAAGAATAATATAATAGTGTTCAAATTATATCTGAGCCCAAGGAAATTCCAGCAGAATCGTAGCTTAGTATCTAGGAGATGAATTCAAACTTCTATGCATCTATAAGATACTTTTTGGAGTTTATAACTTGATTCATTTACTTATAATCAGAATAATATAATAGTGTTCAAATTATATTTAATGTTTGTATGTGTTTTCTTCAAAACCCAAGGAAATTTCAACAGAATCTTAGCCAAGTATCTAGGATATGAACTTAAACTTTTGTGCGTCCATCAGATACATTTTGATGTTCATGAAATGCTTAAAATATAATTTGAATTAATTTTCTAATTTATGGGAATATAAGTTTCTTCTTTCGCATGTTAACAGATTAGGAATGCCAATATCTAGTATCTAGGAGATGAATTCAAACTTCTATGCATCTATAAGATACTTCTTGGAGTTTATAACTTGATTCATTTACTTATAATCAGAATAATATAATAGTGTTCAAATTATATCTAATGTTTGTATGAGTTTTTCTTCAAAACCTAAAGAAATATCAACAGAATGTTAGCCAAGTATCTAGGATATGAACTTAGACTTTTGTGCGTCTTTAAGATACTTTTTGAAGTTCATAAAATGCTTAGTTATCTTATATTAAGAATAATATAATATTGTACAAATTATATTTAATGTTTGAATGAACTTTTACATAAAGTAAATAAAGTAAAAGTTAATAGGAGAATGGTTCTTATAACTCAAGAGACAGATTTTGGTTATAATTGCTTTATATATAATCTAATTTAATTTTCTTATTAATTGGAATATAATTTTGCATCATCTTCATATTTAGTTATTTGAAATGCCAATAAGAATAGATTTTGATCTAACTGAAGGATTTTAAACAACTTTCAAAGGTATTCCTAATAGAAATATTATTAATATTAATATAAATAATATTATAATATTGTAATTTAAATATAATTTGAGTTAATTATCTTATTTATGGGAATATAAGTTTTCTTTTTTACGCATGTTAACATATTAGGAATGCCAATAAAACTAAAATTTATCATCCTAATGGATTATCACCATCTACAAAACATATTGCTTATAGAGATATTAATAACATTAGTATTAATAATAATCTAATATTCATAATTACTTCCCAAATATTCAGTTATAAAGTAGCTAGGCAGTGAGATATTTAAGAAAAATTGAGCAAACGCAATAAATCCATTAGTTATATCTCAATGTGGCTAATTAATTCTACCAGATTGACCCGTTTCTAATAAAACATAGTAAACAAAGCAAAGCTTGAACAAAAATTTGGTTTATAATAGCCTAAAGTCAGCTAATAACTTATCTTGGTCGATTTGTGGCAACGCACAAAAGAAATACAGGAAATTATCAAAATACGTCTAGAAATATTAAATATTAACATAGATAAAGATCAGATGGCAATGCTTAATGAGTTCCACGAACTATGAATGCTCATAATATAAATACGAATAATATTCATTGATATCAGCTGATGAAACTGATGAAACTGGTTCCCCATTGCTGATTAAAAGATAAAATATGAAGCCCAAGAATTCCCCGTAGTTACAACCATAAAAATTCTTAACGTTGCCTGATCCATCGATGATAAAAACAAATTAGCACCTGGGTGAAATTGTGCTTTGAGGCGACAGCTCCGTTGGCGATTTGAACGAGTTGTAATAAGCTCATAATTTATAAATTCAATTTGATATTCAGGCGGCATAAGGCTGCAAAAATAATTCCCATGATCGAGGCGAGGCACAAATCACCGAGCCCAGACACGGGTCCGGGGCCGGTGTCGGGGACGGGGTCTCAATCTATTGGCCGTGTGTGTAGCTGGCAAGATTTCCAAACCGAACCGTACCGAACCAAACTGAAACGCAGCCGAAAAATGCAAATAAAGAGACAATTTCCCAGCACGTTCGCACAGACGCAAACTCATTAATTAAGTCAGCCGCCAGGTTGACTTAAGGCATTCGATGCGATACAAATTTGCCTTATGGGTTTAGAATGAAGTACTACGACAACGGGTGACAACTCTGGCAATTAAGAAACTTATAATTCCCAAGCGTTAGCAGTGCGCAGCCAAATGGCGACAGCGGCGAATTAAAATTACAGACAGCGCAATAAATAGATACATAGATGGATGGCCAGATAGATGGATGGATGGATGGATGGATGTGTACCCCCGATAGAGCGTAGTGCCGCACAAATAAATAAAGGTTCAATTTTACGTCATAAAAATCGTTAGAAACGTGATTGAAATCTGTTAGAAATGCTCAAAAGGCACTCGGAGACAAGCGGAGGCGCCTCGAGGCGACACATATCGCACCACGAACGTGTCCACGTCTGCACATGCGCAGCTACATACAGCCACAACCAGCGTGTGTGTATCTTGTATCTCATACTACACCATTTAAGCTAATTGCCCCTGGAAGACGACGCACTGTGGGTTGAACTGTGTGGCAAACAGTGCAGAAGTCGCAAGTGCAAAAGGTTGTAGAGTATTCAGCAAATCTACTAAAAATGATTATTAATAAGAATTTGGGTGATTTCCTTTGGTTGTATTTAAATCAGTATTTTTTTGATTATATTTGATGCAGTTATTATTAAAATTCAGAATTCTGGCAACTCTATTCATCGTGCTTACACGTGTGTTAAACACATCTTAATAAACTGCAATTCATTCCAAACACACAGACTAAACTCCTTCAATAACATAGGCCCCATAACCACTTATCACCGAACCTTCACAACAACACATAACAAGAATTATCTCTTTCCTTAAATTAAGCAACATTTATCACTTAATTTAATCAAATTAATTTTAAGTAACACCTTGTACATATATCCTTTGTTATACCACCTAGCCTTAAGACATACATACACCTACATATCATATAATCTAAACACTTTAACTCACATTAATTTTAACGTAACACTTTTTAATAATATCTATCCACCATAATCTTAAGACATGTACATAGCCGAAGGCCTAAGCAGCCAGTGCTATTTATTGCTAGGTTGACCATAGTTTGAAACTAAGCCAACTTACTATTAATCCATAAATAAATAAATAAAATTATTAAAACTTGTGAGTTAATTTCTTGCAATTGGAACTTCAAGTCGAAACCAACTTCCGTTTTTCGCAACGTAACGCTATTGAAATAAATGAATATTATTAAAATAATCTTAAGTTAAACTACCAAAAAAATGCTCCCAACGTGTTGGTTATTGTTGTTATTTATTAGATTATTTAGATTAATTTTGATTAATTCTGTATAATTTTAGGAATATAGCATTTCAAGTTTGATGAACATAAAAAATACCTTAATATCAGTTTCTGGCATCCTATTAAATAACAGTCTCTGATCTCATCAAAGCATTAAAATTAAAGTTTATCCTTTAGCTGCTTCTTGAATATTTGCAATACTTCTAGGACTTATCATTTTTGTGCAGCAAAAAGTCAGTTTGTGCCACTGTGCGCTGCTAGTTTTGTATATGAAAATTGTGTTGTTGCTGTGTGTTGTTGTTGTGTGTTGTTGTTGCTGTTGTTGGGCAGTCGCAGGCGCTGACAGTTGAGCAATAATAATTGTCAAAGCTCTGACTTAAGTTGACTTATCGCTGGTGGCTTCTTGAGGTGCTTCCTCGGCCATTCGAACTCAATTAAATTGTCAAAAGTTGCCGCTGCCAGTGCTCCCGCCGCTGCCCCTGCCCCTGCCACTGCCACTGCCCCTGCCACAGCCAACTGCTGGTAGCGTGTTTAATGGCGTTGGCGCCAACGTTTCCCAAGGGGCAGTCTTCAATATCAATTAGCGCCACTGGGAAAGCATATTTAAATCGCAGTAAGTACAATATTTATGCAGTCATAAACAATTTACCTATGCCCCCCCCGTCCAGTCCGTCCGTCCACCCGGATCATTAAAGTTTACACGCATTCAAGTTGTCGCACGCCCCAAAGTTGGCATTAAATATTTATGGGCTTCTTCAAATGCCTTGGAATTTCAAATTGCGTTATTTGAATGCACATTGAGAACACTTTGAATATACGTTATACCTAAGAGAAACAAATAGTATATTCTTTCTTAGCTAAGAAGTTATACGAGAGAAATCTACGTATTCCATCAGCAACTTTAAAGAAGTCTAAGATTTCCTTTAGAAAAGAGTCCGCCCTGTTGCCTTTTCCGTGTACTTTTCATTCCAAATAGACTTCGATTTCATTATCCAGTTTTACAAGTTATTAAAAAAAGAAAGTGAAAGTTTTAGTGAAGTTTCGTTAGTTTTTAATGCAGCATTAAAAAATGGCAATTATTGCTTTTCACTTATATATATTTTTACTTCATATTGTTTATTATGGTTTTTCTTTTGGGAAATGTCTTGAATTTATATTGGGCGCCTCATTCGCCCCACGGGATATTTTTGTGTTCATGAAATACATGATATTTATGATATTTACCTAGCGCTCAAGGCAATTGCTGAAAAATGTAATAACGTAAACAGCTGCAAGTAAAAACTAGAAGATAAAGCTAAGGCCATACAGTTGCAGTTGCAGTTGCAGCTTGTGCTTAAATGGGTGGATATTGTAAAAAGTTATTGTTTACAAATATAAAACGAAAGCAGAGCGAGCCAAAGATACATAAGTACTAAGAAATGTGCAGTCGGACAGACTATGCAGACCCGACCAGACCAGACGTAACGTGGACTGTCGAACTGACGTACTGACGAGCTGGGTAGTGGGAGTGGGGAGTTTGGGAGTTGAGGGGAGAGCCCTTGGCACTGGAGCTGGGCAACAATTTGTTACAATCCATCGATGGCTGGCAGCCAACGGCATCTGTGGGTGGGAATGGAATTGGGATTCACGAACAGCAGCCGGAGCCGGAGCAGAAGCTGGCTGTGATATGGCGCAAATGAATTGTATTGGCAGCTGGCAGACGCCGTTGGGGGGAGGCAAAAAAACAACAACAAAAAAGTGCATATATTATAAATTTATGCGGCTGTGGATGTGCAACGACACTAATTAATTGGGCTTTTCATAAAATCTGCAGCAGCAGACATTGTAAGCTGCTCGCCAGCAGATACAGATACATGTATCTGTATCTGTAGCTGTATCTACAGCTGCGTCAGCTACCGCGCTGCTCATGTTTGCTGTTTGCTGTTGCCTGTTGGCTGTTTACTGCTGCTGAATGTCTTACTTGGCGCTGGTCGCTTCGAGCCGTCGATGCTTGATTGCTAATTGCAATCCACGTTGTCAACCGTCCCAGTCTGTCTAGCTGATTGCCAGCGACATAGGCACAGGCACAGGTCCAGGACCAGCTTCAGCTTTAGCTTCAGCAGCGAGCCAGTTTTCAGTATTCAGTTTTTTAGTTTTCACTCTCAATGCAGCCAGGGATCGGGACAGGGACAGGGGCAGGGATCGGGACAGGGACGGGCACCGGGACCGGGACTGGCAACAAAAAATGTTCAGTGTAACAACAAGTAGATTTACAATTTGTGATACTTCCCGTACTTCAACAACTAAATAAATATCCATCTATCGCATCTATCTGTGCGCGCGTGTGTGTGTGTGTGTGTGTATCTGTGTGCGTTGGAACTCGGCAGCGTACAAAAAATCATGTCAGGCGTCAATTTGAAAATGTTTAAGTGATTTGTTTACACGCGGCAGCGTCTATTAACGAATTTATGGTAAACAAAGGGAAGTCGTTTGTTCAGCTCTCAGCCCTGCCACACCCCCCCCCCCCCATACACCCACCCACCCCACTCCACCTCCATTGGGCACTGGGCAGCTTTTGTATCTCGAGTATCTCATGCGCCAGTCCCGAGAGCAGTCAGACACAGACACAAAAAAAAGATACACTTCATAAAATATTAATTTGCTGATTTATGTTTCTATTTTCCTTTTTTATTGCTGAGCATGTGCCTGCAACAACAACAACAACAACAACTACAGAAACACTTTGCAACAAGCAGGTTGCATTTTGTTTATGTTGCAGCGTGGCAAGTGGCAATGCATCTAAACAAGCATAAACATCTTGCCATGTAGCGCAGTGTACTTGGCCATAAAATGAGCAGCTATCTTTAAATGTTTGATAAAAGCAAATTGGTAGCATTATATGACACACAGCCAGAAGAATTCCATATCAACTTTATCAATTTAAGTACTTTACTTTAATAATTCTATATTATATTATATATCAACTTTATCATTTTTAAATTTTATTTTAATATTTCAATTTAATATTGACTTTATTTTAATGTTTCAATTTAATATGGATTTATTTTCAAAGTTATTCTATATTCTAACTTTATCATTTTACTTTACTTTAATATTTCCATTTAATATGGATTTATTTTAAAAGTTTTTTAAGTTTTTTGTTCTGTATTCTATATCAACTTTATCATTTTACTTTACTTTAATATTTCAATTTAATATGGATTTATTTTAAAAGTTTTTAAAGTTTCTTGTTCTATATTCTATATCAACTTTATCATTTTACTTTACTTTAATATTTCTATTTAATATGGATTTATTTTAAAAGTTTTTAAAGTTTTTTGTTCTATATTCTATATCAACTTTATTATTTTACTTTACTTTAATATTTCAATTTAATATGCATATATTTTAAAAGTTTTTAAAGTTCTTTTGCTGTATTCCGTATCTACTTTAACATTTTACTTTATTTTAATATTTAAATTTAATATGGATTTATTTCAAGAGTTTTTTAAGTATTTTTTAAGTCTACAACTGTTTGATTTAATAGAGAGAAAGGTTTATAAGCACTTTCTTAGAATCTTCGTCTTCTTAAGTTATCAAGAAGATTCATATTTAGATAGTATTTCAAAAAACCTTATTATTTCACTTAAATTATTTAAATATTTTCGAAATACAGGGTTTTAGTTATGAATTGTATTATTCTATATAGAATCAAAACAACAAATAACTGCCACCTCATAAGCATTAATTTCATAAGCTATGATTATCTATAAGAAGTTATAGTTTCTAATTTCAAGTTTTCAAATAATAATTGTCGCTCAAAATGTCCTTAAATGAGATTAATTTAAAATTTTAAGTAATAACAAGTAAGAATGCTATAGTGGAGTATACCCGACTACATAACTCCCTGTACCCAGGTCAAAAATTTCCGATCGTATCTTCGTACATTTAGCATAGACGCACACACACAAGCGACAGCGCATGCGAGGCATTTTAAGTCGTGGCTGTGCTGCTTCTTCCCCCCCACGCTCCAGTACTGAATCTTATTTGTGGAATAACGTCCGTGTTTATTATCCGATCGACCTGAAATTTGGACAGTAGATTAAGAGTGACTAAAGTATTGTACATGTCAAATCCCAAAGCTATATCTTTAAAATTGTTGGTATTAAACGTTTTCATCGAATTGTGGGGGATCGGGGGGAGATACCTCAAATTGGAAACAAACTTGATCTGCGTATGGTATACAGGAAACTACATTTTATGGGTACAGGGAGTAAAAACATTCTTAGATTGAATATTTTACTGAAAACTTTTCGCTCCCTTTCTCTTTGGTAAGATTTGTCATAGGTTATGGAACATATTGATAGATAATGATATCTATATGCTTATATGTACTGAGTATCTGATTAATACTAACTATAAACATTATTTCAGCATTATAAGGCATACAATATATATTGCTTTATATGCCTTCTTCTCAGCTAAATAGCTCTCCCTATCAATTGCAAGCCTCATCATCTATGTACATAGATATTTGGGACTCCTGTGGCGTTGCTCGATCTATCTTCATTAGACTTGGACTTGGAATAACATAGGGCGCTACTGATCAAAACTTAGTGCGATAACTAAAAGTGCTCGAGTTCACTTTGAAGTTTTCAAGAGCTGCGAGCGATGATCACAAATCTTGGGATTAATGGGCGCGCACAGCTTCCTGCCCTAAACTGGAAACCCCTTTGAGGGAGGGCAGCGGTGGCGGGGGGCCCAAGTTGAGTTATGGAATATATGATGGGATTATGCTGGGCCCTAGTAAATGCAAATTGATTCCCACATAAATCGAGGCGTTTAGCATTGACGGGCATGTCTAATAGCCCTAAAGATAATTCATCTGCCAAATTGCCAACGAATTACAAATTAATTTGAAGGCGCGGTGTGGCGAGGAGGGGCGGGGCGGGGCATGAAGTTTCGGATTTAGCTGCGCAAATCGAGCGAAATTAAATATTCAAAATTCTAACAAAATAATAAATATCGCGGAACTAATTTAACTGCCTTGGTGCCGGGTCTCCATCTGAGTCAATATTTGCATAAATTAGCGACGCCTCGCAGGACTCACGTGCAGGAGCGACGGAGCGTCAAATGCAGCCAATGACAATTTCAATAGGTCCTGGCTCAGCCTCAGTCCCTTCGCATTCCCTTGCCATCATATCTTGGCCGGCTGCATCCCTTACCGAACCGGGTACGAACTTGTTTGTTTGTTTAAGCCATTCGCTGTCGCTTGTCGCTTGTCGCAGTCCTTGCCAGGATGTAATCCTGCGGCAGCGTGACCAATTAATTTGATTGTAAAATGTGAAATTCGTATTAAAATCAAATACAACAAAAATGACAATGCGTATGACGGGAATATTAAAAAGTTGCCAAAGCCACCACCACGGCGAGCCACCCTGACTGTCTGCCTGTCTGCCTGTCAAGCCAAGGACAACACGCAGGACCTCGTCTCATCTTCTACTTACGACAACTTTAAAGTCACGCACGGAGTTTGCGCAATTTTTATGATAATTTCTAGCTGCGATTGGGCTGCTGCCGCCATTGCTGTGGATCCCAAACATCCTGCCAGACCTAGCAAAGGATATTTGCCGCCTTCATTGCGCTCTCGTCTTTGGCTTTTTTAATAACAATTTAAATGCGCTGCTTTTGCTGTTCGATCGAATTGCTCAAATGTAAAAAAGGTCGTTGCTCATTTTTTCTTTTGTTTTTTTTTATTATATTTTGCAGCTTCCCCTTTTATTATGCTTAGTCATCGGCCACAGGATTCCTTCCTGCTCCTGCAAAAAGCTTACAGTTGAATAACTAATTTGCATTTTCCGTAAAATTAACGATTTGAAAAATTGGCATAATGTTCAAAGGGGTTTTAGCCAAATCCATTGCGATTTTTGTAGCAAAGGTATTTGATGAAGGCTCTTCATAGAGAGTGTAAGTTGTTTGTATTAGTTACATTTATTTATTAAATTTTAAGATAAGGGGTCAAAATTTTTATACTATGTTCCCGAAGGGAAAAATGGTATATTGGGTTTGCGAAATGTCCGTCTGTCCGTCTGTTCGTATGAACGCAATTTTTTTGCCTTTATCTTTGAGCTAGAGCAACCAAATATGGTACACATGTTGGTGTATATCGTCAATTTATAAAGTGTCAGATCCCCACCCACCACCCCCTCCCCCAAAATGTTGGGGAAAACCTGTATCTTCCACACTTTTTAAGCTCAAGTCACAAAATTTGGCGTACACACTAAAGTTGAGATTCCTGACAGATCTGCATCAAAAATTTGGTGACACATCACCCCCTCCCCCAAATCGGTACATGCTATCCCCAAAACACGTTTTTACAGGGGTAGATCTCCTACAGTTTCATAGGAGTCACCAAATGTGGCATACAGACTAATGTTCACCCCCTGGATTAATCAGCATCAAAACTTTTTGGACACCCCCCACCCTTCCCAAAGGAGCAAAATCGCGTTTCTTTCTGAACTCACAAATAACCATATTATATAGGACTGGGAACATAGTATCCTGCAGTCGGGTGCGTCCGACTGCAACGTTCCTACTTGTTTTTTAATTATTTTTAGCAATATTCAAATATGTTCTTCTGGAATTCAAATCATAAGCTACTTGTATATGTGTGTACATACATATTAGCCACAATTTTTAAGTTTATTGCAATTTTCCTTATTTTTAACATTATCCAAATATATATTTCTGGTATTTAAATCATAAGCCATATATAATCTTCGACAGCTTATTCTTCAACTCTGCTAATTAATTAATACTTATTGATTTTGAATCAATCTTTTCCAATTATAAATATTTTTTGAAAACTAATACTTCCAATTCAATATTTATATTATTAAAACATATGGGTCACTTTAGAAAATTAAGAAATATCTTAAATGAAAGAAATAATATTAATTGAAATATTTATTTTCAATTATCTTCCAATAATCATCACTACGAATGATTTGCATAGTAGGGCAAATATTGAAACTGTTGCAGCCAGGACCTTGCGCCTAACACAAATCTTCAACTCGAGATGTATGCAGTCAGCATATCCTCACATTAATGATCTGGCGTAGCCACTTTAGTCTTAAGCTCCCTGTCCCTCTCCCCTTCCTTTCCTGCCCTGACCCTTATTTTAACTCCTTTTTTTTCCTAATTCTAAGTGGTTTTGTAATTTTTCCCTATCTGATAATGTTCCTGTTGTTCAATATAAATATACATATAGCATTAATTTACACCATTATTAAAGTAGAAAAGGACAGGTTGCCTGAACTCATAGTTAAGAATTTCAATACTCAAAAAAAAAAACCTTTATATTAAAATGGAGAAATAAATGAAATGAAATGAATGAATCTTCCAATAATATTTGTTGCCTATAATAAACTATAATTTAATATTTGCTTTGACAGGAAATTTCTTGAGCACCCAGCCAGCCTATTCTTCCTATTCTTGCTGGTATATTTTCAATATAGCCGTGCTTAAGTACTTGAAAGATCTCAACAGTTTCTGCGGTTTGTCAACATAAAAAATCTGAAAGAGCGGGACGTGTCTATTGCCCAGTCAAAGTTATAGGCCATCTTGTGCTGTGGCCAACACGAACGGGCCACAAATAAAATTCTCTTTATATGCGCTCCAATAATATTTCCATTTGGCGAATTGCCGTCAGAGTCGTTGCCACGCCCTGCCGCCCACTTGATGTGTGCTATAATATAACGGTTTGATTGTGATAACCCCCAAGGGGGGTGGTCTGTGTGGTGTGTGTTGGGTGGGGGGAAGTATCAAAATGAAGTTGAAAACAAAGCGTAGACAAAGTCGCCAAAGGACATGCATTTTTGTTGTTTGTTGTTTGTTGTTTGCCGGAGACAAGCTGAATTTTCATGGCATATGATTTTATGAATGTGTCACAGGACAGACAAACAACAACAATAACAACAACAACAAGGATATCCTGTCACTGGGTGTGAAGAAATCCGTTTCGGCACTTTTCTACAAAATTGCTTGAGAATTGTTATGTGCATTTCGTGACATTGGAAGTTACCTGAAAGGAGACTGTTTCTGGCTTTAAGCAGAGTCGAAAGGCTTCGAGCCTTTAACTGGAACTCAACCCCTTTGGGCGAACCCTTCGCTCGGGGCAGCAATTATGTCTGGGCAGGGTCATTAAATCATTCATTCCGAGCCATTTAATAATTTTAGCAGGCAGCGCATAAAGGATATAGAGAAGGCGTGCGGCTCGGCCATAATAATTCATTAGTGCACAGGACCAGGCACACAAGTCCATCCTGGACTCATAAATGCTGCACTGCGGAACAATAACTTAAATAGGAAGCAGGCTGCCCGCCCCTCCCAGCACCCCCCAGCTGACCCACAAGATGGTGGGTGGGGGATAGATTGTTATGAACGACGAAACAGTGCAGAAGGTCAAAAATGATAAACGGATATGAGCAAAGGATATTTTTTCGTATTTCGTTTCCTTTTCCGATTGTTACGAGCGCTGCCATTGTCGTTGAATAATTGCAAGTCGCATTGAGGCCAGGATACACGACTCCTGCCCGACTGCCCTTCCGAGAGGGAGTCCTCGCAAAAAAAAGGAGGAAAAATAGAAGGAGAAAAAAGTTTAAGCTGTCAATATTTTGACTTTTCCTGCCTGCTTTTGTGAAGTGGGCGTATAATTAATGGATCGGGCGTTTGCAGCCATCAATGGCAAAATATTGTGAATGTGAATGCGAAATGTGAATGGGGCGAAAAGGGTTCAACGACTATCGACTATCGTGGAAGGACTCGGGGCTCGATTGCTTTATTTATGGCAAAATAAATTGAAATGTCAACCGGGTGGGTGGAATATCATATTCCGGCAGCGGTGCATAAAAGTATGAAAGCACCGCATTGTGTAAGACGACGGCAATTGCAAATCTGAGTGGGTTAAGGAGCTGGGGCGAAGGACCTTCTATCAAGTACTCATAGCCTGTTTATTGCTGTCCCGAAAACTACACAACTGAATACATTTCTGTGCGTACGGCCGAAGGTCGGTCAACGAGGTTCAATTACACTTTTGAACAGGCCGCCCATAAAAGTTCCAACAATGGGCCAAAAGGGCGCATTGTCCTGCAGCCAAAGTGGCCTGACATTTGTCTAATGTAATCGAAACAGATTGGCATAGATAGAGAAAACTCTTAGTTAGATTGTCACAGTCAACAGAAAAGAAGAAACTCAAAACTTAAGCATGCTATGAAGAAGATTGCAAGCAATTCCAAAGGTATGATAGACTACTTAAATACTCTTTGTTACATTTGAAAGAGAATACTTTTAGTATGCTCTTGATAAGATTTGCTTGAATATCTTTAAATAGAAACAGGATTTTAAGGAAAATACTAAAGATACTGACTTATTTGACTTGAAAACTAATGTACTACAGTTGGGAAAATATCATCTTGAAATTTGAATTGGGATAAGTTTCTTAAATTCATGTCCGACTTAATGGATGTTTCACATTATAATTTCCTTAATCAATAAAAAAATAAATAAATAAATTGAATTAAATTGTTTTAAAAATTAAGAAAAATGTGCACAAAAATAGGCAAATTATAATAACTAATGCAGTAACTTATAAACTTTAGCTTGTAGCTTGTAACTTCATAACTGAAATTAATAATAAATAGTCTTAAATTAATATTCTAAAAATTTTTTAGATTTAAATCGGTTTTTTTCCATAAATTTTTTTTCAATTTGTATATTTTTACTTTTTAATTAGAATATATTTTTTTGATCCAATTTCATCACAAGTTGTTAGAGCTTGTCAAAAATGTAAACAAACTGTGAAATGTGCAACATTTTAAAAACTAATAATCATTCTCTTTCCAATAGTTAAAAGCTCGAATTCTTTAAATATTTACCCTCTTCGATTAGAATTCCTTCAATTATTTATTGCATAAATATTATTTATTGACCCTAGAAATTAGATTTAGCTGCTTGGGTGAATTGGGCGCAGCACGTCTGATATATAACTGTGGGTATCTATATATACATATTTTTGGACTTGGCCCGCAACATTAAGTGATGGCTCCATAAATTAAAATCACATTACATGCCCGGCAGGTGCGCGCTGTCGTGTACTTGTGTACTCATAACAAGACACATAAAATGCCATAACATCGAATTTCATATTTCATATTGATCGGCATCAGCTTTCGCCTCACGTCTCTCTCTGCGTTCGTTCCTCGTCCGTCACTCGTCGCGCCCACATAAAGTAAGTGGTGTGCAGCACTCCACTCCGAAAATGGGCAATCATAATCACGCACTTAAATCATAAATTCATGATTACTCGCTACACAACACTACCAAATTCCAAGCAGGCTCGGGCCACCGCTCCCTGCAGACATGTTGGCCCGGACACGAACTGGAACTGGGCCGGGGCCGGGGCTAAGACTGCCCCATAGAGCACAATCCTAACAATTTTGATATATTATGCGAATGTTACCAGAGTTTGTCTTGCATGACAAGCAGCCGTCTCTGGCAATGGCTTTCGCTGAACAGCTGTGATTTGAGCTTGCTTTTGGGGATTGTATGGAAGAGAATAATTCCTCAATGATGATATTGAATTTCTATTGAATACCATAGGGTTTTTCCGAAATATTCTCATGTCTTAAATTAAGAATTCAACCTTTGCTAGTTGGTAGTACAATAGACAGAACGTATTCTCTAACCTGTCAAGCAAAGGTCGAGATAGATGAGATTTGGTGACAACTAACCTTTAGGTTGTTGAAGTTAAAAAGGCTTCATCTTTGATCAGTATTTCATCAATTTAATTCACCAATTGAAATATTTATTCAATAAAGAGAGAAATACTACATAAAAGATGTTTTTTACATCAAATTATTGTAATTATAATCGTAAAAAACTAATTTAAATAACTGAGATTCCTTAACCGTTCTTAGAGAGCACCCTCTCGGTATGGCTAACACCCTCTTTAAGTAGTTCACTCTATCGAGCGTACACTCTACATTTAAAAAC
Source organism: Hirtodrosophila histrioides (assembly GCA_037075165.1). NCBI lineage: Eukaryota > Metazoa > Arthropoda > Insecta > Diptera > Drosophilidae > Hirtodrosophila > Hirtodrosophila histrioides. Next base: position 15,860 of record JBAMCL010000561.1, read on the forward strand.
TTTTGGTGATGTTAACTAAAAGTTATCAATATATAATTTACTAATATAATCCTAATTTAAATAACTGAGATTCCTTAACCATTCTTAGAGAGCACCCTCTCGGTATGGCTAACACCCTCTTTAAGTAGTTCACTCTATCGAGCGTGCACTCTACATTTAAAAGCTTTTGGTGATGTTAACTAATAGTTATCATTATATAAATAAATAAATTATAATTATAATCGTAAAAAACTAATATAAATAACTGAGATTCCTTAACCGTTCTTAGAGAGCACCCTTTCGGTATGGCGAACACCCTCTTTAAGTAGTTCACTCTATCGAGCGTGCACTCTACATTTAAAAGCTTTTGGTGATGTTAACTAATAGTTATCATTATATAAATAAATAAATTATAATTATAATCGTAAAAAACTATTTTAAATAACTGAGATTCCTTAACCATTCTTAGAGAGCACCCTCTCGGTATGGCGAACACCCTCTTTAAGTAGTTCACTCTATCGAGCGTGCACTCTACACTTAAAAGCTTTTGGTGATGTTATGTATTTGTTTTAAAAGCATATTTTAATATGGTATGCATATAATATTGTCACTTGATTATTTATTTTTATTTGAAATATATTTAACATTTTATTCATGTTTTCTAAAGTGCATATCTTCGTTTATAACCTGTTCAACAACGGATTATTTGACTTACATTGGTTTGAAACAGGTTAAGACATGAGGCATAGTTTTAAACTAGTTCATAAATAATTTAAAAATGATGAAACTTTGTATACAGATTATATATATGCATATTGTGTGCTATATTTCCTGTGTAAAACAAGGTTAGTTCCGCTTCAAACAAGAGCACTTAAGCATGCAATTATGCAAATTGCAAGAAGAAAAACTAATAAAGTCACTTTATAATTCAAATAAATAGCATTAATATATTTCTACAGTTGCCTTTCAATTTCTATTTCTATTTGTTGCTCTATATAGTACACGATCTGTCGTTGGGGGAGGACAATGTTCCACACTGAAATAATGCAATAATTGTGCGCTGCTTTGCATTATAATAAAGGCGGCTGACAGTGCGGAATATTTTTTGCAGTATAGACACATAAATGAAAATTGAATTTTCACAATGTGGTTTTATTATGGCCAACAATATTTGCCACTATCATGCGGCCAACGGCAACACACAACAATAGAGTCGCCTCTGCAATGCATATTTATGAGCTATAAAGGGGCAGCAGTGGGCCAGGGGCAGGGCGGTGTTGCAGTTGCAGCCATTTGTGTGTGTGTGTGTGTGTGGCAATTTGCATTTTGGCCAAGTGCCTAGCCTAGACACAATTCCTCATAATTCCCGCAATATTCACACCACTGGGCCGAACTGTTTAGCTCTCTCTTTTTTTTTGTTGTTGTCGCTGTTGTTGTAACTGTAGCATTGTGGCTATTGTTGTTGCAGCCACATGTTGCAGCACGTACTCGACGCTTGGCAAAAATGAAAAACAGAATCTGAATTGAAAATGAATTACGCTGGAATGAATGCAAAACTTTTATCACAAAGTGAAATCTATAAGCCGCACAGGCACGCACACACATTTCCCCCCCCCTCCGCGATACCGCCCAACCACCCACTCCCTCAATATGAATGAGGCGTGCTTATAAAACAAGTTTCACTCAGAGCCATACATTTGTAAAACAATTCACTTAAAACTACACTTTGGTTGTGTATGGCCGGTAGCTTGATTTATACGGGAAGGATTTCTTCAACTATTCCCCAAAGGAGGTCCTTTTTAAATGTTATTTCATCCTGAAATGAACAGGCTTACGATCAGTGGTTAACTGGTTCAAAATAATCTATATATATATAAAAGAGTTCGACCTGACTGACTGACTAGGCGAACAGAAATCAGCAGAAAGTCGCTAAATAGTAATACAACTATGTAAATAACAGAAGTCTGTCATAAACAGAACGTTAACAGTATGATAACATACGATAACAGAGGGTTAACAGTGTGTTACAGAAGGCTGTAACAGAAGGTAACCAGTGTGTTATCAGTATGATAATACAGGGATAACAGAGTGTTAATATAGGATTAACAGCATGTTAAAGTGAGTCAACAGCGAGTTAACAGAATGTTAGCAACCTGGTGTTTTCAAAGTCAATCTTTAACAGTAATTTGATATATACCATGAACCCATTATCGTAGAATGCTGATCGATACATCGCTAACCCGACTTTTGCATAAGTTTCTGCAGTACACGAAAACTTAAGGATTTCTCAAAGATAATAATATAACATTACAGTTTATTTGCATGAAATTTACATAAATATGGTTAAACCTGAGATTGTATTGTATCTATTCTATCATTTAATAAGCTGCAGAAGGGATACGCCCTACTTTAAAGACGCTTCTCCAGCATCCTCATCCAGCTTGACCATTGAAGGCCGATCCTTTCGGCGTGTTCACCTGCGGATGGCCATAGATGTAGGACGCGTCCTCTAAGAGGATAGTTTTCTTTATGAAAAGAACATGTATCGCTGACTTAATCAGAGGAAGTTATCACCTATACACAAAGGGGTGCTCACGAACAGCAGAAAGAATTTGTTATTTTAGCAGCATTGACTATAACTTGGCATGATAGAAAGTTTAACAAAGAGCTGCTTTCTCACACAAGACGAATAAAACATTATAAAGTAGAATCAATCTCCAGAGAGGCACAATTTACTGCAGCATCAAAGTCGATCTATTCTTTTCTCAGCAATTTGTGCTGCAATGAGCAAATAAATTTACCGCATACAAAAATTTATATCGCCAACTTTTCTCATTAAATTTTATAAAACGAGGCATATTTTAAACTTTTTCGACAATAACGGCATTTTCTCACCTGCCTAGAGTTGGTTAAATGGTAGCAGAGGGGGGGATCAGGGGTAGAGACGGAGGCTGTGGACTTTGCCGGAGGCATTGCAGTAGTTTGGAGGAGGCGCTCAGGCGGCAACGAAACTTAATTTCTATTCATTTGCTAAAATTCATTCACACACAGACAAATGCGGTACATACAAATGAGCAGGTGTGTGTGTGGGCAAAGGAGGGTTAACAGGGGGGTTGGGGGCACCTCTAGCTGCATTCATATTGGCAGCGGAAATTGAAGCGAAACTTTTGTCTGCACACACGTGAATATAATGCCAGGACAGAAAGGATGAAATTAAGAAAACTAAAGGTAAGCAGATTAAAGAAGCCATTGAGAAATAGGAGAGTGTGAGGGGAGGGTGGTGGTGACTAGTGTGAGCGGGGGGCCTGGCAAAAAATAGTTTTCCAATTAAACTTTATCCTTTTGCTTTAATTTACTGGTTTCATGCCTTGTCGCCTCTTTCAACCGCAGCAGCAGCAGCAGCGACAGCGGCAGCAGCAGAAGCAGCAACAAAATCAGCCTGCGAAATCCCATTTTAAAGTTTTCCATTTTCCATTTTCCGTTTTGCCTTTTAATTTTTCTGCAGCCTGGCAGCGATTTCTTCTTACGCTTTTGTTTGAGCATTTTGAAAGTTTTGGGCGCAGCCTCGGACTCCTCTCTCTCTCCTCCTGTCTCCTGTCTCCTGTCTCCTAACTCCTGTCTGCTGTGCCCCGGTGAGCGGTCAGGTGGCCGACTGAATTTGATTTTGAATGCAGCCAAGGATAAGCAAACCAGCGACTGTCCAAATTGTATTAAGTAGAGATACAAAGCACAAAGAAAACAGAAATCCAAAAAACTCCAAATGCCTTTAAGCGGACATCGACGACAACGACGGCAACGACAACAAAAATGTGAACATTTTTCTCCCAGAATTGTTCCATGTATTCCAATATTAATTTGGTCAATTTATATTTTATTTGGAATTTTTAAATTGGTAACGTTTTTGAGTCCAAAAACATATCGCGCTGACCCATCGGAAGCGGCCTGGCTCTGTATGTGTGTGTGTGTGTGCGAGTGTGTGTGAGTGTGTGTGTGTGTGTGTGTGAGTGTGTCAGTTAAGTGGCTTAAATGGATCGACTGCTTGCAAACGAAGATCGTCATAAGGATGAACGCGTACAGCGGGCGACAACTATACACTGGCAGAATTGATATACTGAGTTGAAACTAAAAAAAACTAAACTAAAATCAAATTGAATATATCTTATGTAATTATTAACTTTACGCTTCAAATTTTAAATTTCTCAAAAAATAATAAATAATAATAATAATAAATAATAATTATAATAATAATAATAATCTTATGTAATTAATTTTATGCTTCAAATTTTAAATTTCTCAAAAAATGTTCTTATAACAAAATAACCTTTTAATTGTTAACTGATAGAGACAATAAATAAGCTTAAGACTGGAGATAAAATAAAAAAAATGAAATAAAATAAAATAAAATAAGTGATAATTTATGATAAATAAGTTTCATTAAAAATATAGAAACGTATTTTCTGTAACTTATAAATACGTTTTGGAATTTTTGAAAGTAGTTTTTAATCACCAAAAAACCTCATCATATATTCGAAACTAGAACTTTCAGGACATCAAACAAGCAACTAATTTTTTGCTAGGGATACACAAATTTCTTCAAGTGTATTGTTGGTATGCTCCCGTAATGTGCGTAAGATTCAGGGAAGTTTGAGACTACACATTTTCTGGCATATAATATAACAATTAAAATCTGTGTATGGTAATTAGTAAGTTATAGCCAAACTATGGCGCATTTCTTCAAGTGTATTGTGGACATTCTCCCACACTGTGCGTAAGATTCAGACGAGCTGCCGAATGTTGCCATTGTCTCGCATATGGTTATGATATTGTTGCCGCCTCGCGTCCCAATGTTGCCGGCCACATTCGCATATGAATCCATCCATCTAAAACAGCCGCCGCTGCGTTGTCCGCTGTCCGCTGTCGCCGTTTATCCTGACCACGAAGCGGGGCAGGAGACGGGTGACGGGAACAGGCAGTCAGGAGCTGAGAGCTGGGAGCTGGGGCTCGCAGCCTGAGGCCTCATCTGTGCTGTGCACAGTAGCATGCCAGATAAATCAATGTGTCAACACCTCTTTTTGTGCTGTCAGTTTTTTATGGTTTTCGATGATATTTCGCCTATTGTCAGACCGACGCACGCGGCCATCGGCGAGTGGCCAACAGACAGTTGCCAGTGGCCAGTTGTTGACCAGTTTTGGGGCCGCGTTTACCCATTTGGTTAAGTCGCACTTGGACGGCGGATGCCGGCCGGCTCTGAGGCCAGCCTCAGCTGCTGCTGACATGGCCATCGCTCAGCGCTTTTTGCCAACTCTTGAGCGCTGCTCTTTGGCTTTTTAGCACAAGAATTATGGCCTCCCCGCACCCCACACCCCACACTCCACGCCCCCATCCATCCATCCTGTGTTCCAATGATGAAACATTTCGAGCGATGCGAGGCATTCGCAGCCGCTGCAAAGCTGCTGCAACTGGATCAATTTCAGTGGCAAACGTGTCCTCGTCAACGTACCCGGCTCCCCCTTACCCTTCGGGCCAGTGTGACCAGAGAGCCCACTGAGCAGGCACCAAAGACCAATGCATCCGAATCCGGCACGTTGCTCGTTTTATTTTTGTATTTTCGTATTTTTTGGTTTTTTATTTTGCCAGCGCTTGTGAAATTTGAATTGCCTGCTTTTTAGTGAAGATTTATGGCAGGCTCGTTAAATTTTAATATAAAATAAAAGTTTTTAGAAAATCAAGAGTCCAGCTCAGGCTGCAGCTCTGTCTCAGTCTGAGTCTTCGACAGAAGTCTCCTCTCTCAGCTCTATTGACATGCGAAGCGAATTAGCTGGCCATAAATCTGTTTGAGCCAACAGCAGGTTAACCGCATACTTCAGGCCCAGTTCGCGGGCCAACGCCAACTAGAATATATGCAATTATTACAAATTTACAACTGGCCAACAAACTCAGCTCATAAAATGCGCTTTGCTGGGCTACTGAATCTGACAAATCATGCCTCTGGCCTCCCCCTCCCCCTCCCCCTCCCCTGGCCGGCACGTACAGTCTCGCAAGAGTTATTGAAAGGAAATGTTTATTACTTGGGAACCCCAAGAATTAATTCCAATGCATTGCCAACTGATAAGACTTGAATTAATTCTTAACTACCACAACAAATGGAGGAAACATCGTCTGAAGTTGTGTGAGTTTAAGTGAAAATACGTCTCTATTTTGAAATACAAAGTATAGAATGTTTAGAACACTTATGGACTTATGGTATTCAGCTTGGATCACAGCCTCTAAGTCCCAAATTACCTTGCGCTAATACCACTAAACCGCTACATCCACTCTATCCCTTGGTATGTAAAGAATAAAGTCATCGAGCGAGATCTACACCGACTCCAATCGGTGACCAAATAAATCGCACTCTATCGCACGAAACTAGCGAACCATCCTAACCGCTAGCCAGCAGACTTACTAGAAGACCCCGCAACAGAAGACTGAGCGTATTTACCCAAGACCTCCTATAAGAATCCACTTATAATGTACATAATATATATATACATATACATATATCTTTGTTTGTTTTTTGTTTTACTCTCACACTCACTGTTAACATTATCTTTAGTTAACATCTACCCATAATTACTGGATATACTGTAGATCCTGGATCATTAAGCCCGATAAATGGTTGGGTACAGATCGCAAGGTGCCGATCACAACCACCACACCAATAAAATAAAAAATAAAAAAAATAAATAAAACCCTAAATCTAAAACTATCAAAAGTCCCAGAAGTTTCATATAATATTTTACTTAACTTATCATTATAAAATAATAAAATAAGATACTCCCAACGTTTTTGTGTCGTTATTAGATGCAAGTGTAGTTTTGTGTAAGCTCTTATAATTTTCCATAAATTTATGTATTAAATTATATTTTACTGATTCGAGGCAGCACTGCTCTTCCTCCGAAAATAAATCAATAAATAAAAATCGGACAGCAAGTGGGTCAGAGGTTAAGGCATCCGCCTTACAGACGGGAGCACTCGGGTTCGAATCTAGCCGACTACTACTCATATACGGACAAGTTTGGACAAAAATTTCTAACAATAAAGGTCACTGATGAGGACCGAAATAGCGCTATATGACCAGCCAATACTTTTCATATCTACCTTTCTATATTCACCCTGAATTGTTGACGTCGAGCCTGTTAAATATTTCATTTACAAAATTACACGTCTACTAAAACACACATTGTTTCAAAAGTATAATGTTTTTACTCACATAAGTAATCAATGTACTGTCTCAGTGGAGATACTATACTATATCTGAAAAATACAGCCTTTCGTGATATTTTTTCAATAATACTTTTATATTTTGAATCTGTTCTGAGGACATTTTTTACATTTTGTGAGCCTTCCGTCATATGATGTTGAATTAACCATCAGCTTATTTATCGCTTTATCAAATAATTATATTAATTTTAAAAAATCTTTGCAATTTTAAATACTTTTATAAAAATAATTCTCATTTTTTTACAACTTTATAGGATAGTAAACCTTTTCTAATACACATCCATACATATTTATACAATGCATTTATAAAAATAGTACAAAAATTTACTCAGTTATGTTGAAGACGATTTCTACATTCATAAGACGAACGCAGATGGGTCCCAAAATTGTATATAGTTGCCTTGGTCAGGGGAGGAGCTGTAAGCGGGGCGGCGGCGACTTCCGTTTGTAGTTGGAAGTTGCCGCAAGATGTGCGAGTGGCGATTAGCGGGTTAAGCAGCACGCAGTTGGCTTATAATAATTTCAAATATGTTAACAAAAAAAGAAGCGAGAGAAACATTAAAAACGAACATGGAAATTATTGTTGGCTCGGGCCACTTGAGGCCGATAAAAGTTTTTCGATAGTGGCAGTGAAAATGCCACAAACAGCTCATTACAAGCGTCAAAACAAATTTATGCAAATAGCTGGCAACAGCATCAGCAACAACAGCAACAACACACAGGTGGAAAGAGAGTGACCATAGACCAAAGATCTGAGCCCAGCCCCAAGCTGGAGTTGGAGCTGGAGCTGGGGCTGGAGCTGGAGCTGCCTGTTTGGAGGTTGAAGCCGTCGCAATTAACATTGCGCCGTGCGCTGAGCATTAATCATTTTAATCGCAATTTATGTGTCGTCGGCGTCATCAACACTACTCAACACGATAACAGCGGCAACAACAACAACCAGTGAAAAGGCAGCATTCAAGAGTTCCCGACTGCTGTCTACTCTGTTGTCAGTTCGTTTTGGTCTCTCAACTAGAATATCAACGGAAAATATATCAAATTTTGTGGTCCTAACTCAATAAATTTATTAGATTACTTTGGTGAGTGCTCTCAACTAGAATATCAACGGAGTATATCTCAAATTTCGTGATCCTAACTCTATAGATACATTAGTTTATTTTGGTGAGCTCGGAGCAGGGAGTATCAAAGATATTTGTGTCCAATCTTTTGTATGAGATTCTCAGTTGTACTCATATTAAATTAGCTGATTCTTGAAAAGTATGGGATATAATCTTATAAGTTCTTGACTATTTTCGAGGGAGGGATTGGGTGTGGCAAAAATATTTGAAGTTTTTTTGCTTAAATATAACATCCGTAGTTCCTATACCAAATTTGGTAACTCTAGCTCTAAAATTTTGTGATTTTCGAGGACGAGAATAGACGTCATAAAAAGTAATCATAAAGCTAAACGAACGCTCAGTACAAGTTTGCTTGCTCTAGCTTCAATAGTGTCGAGACACTGGACAAACCCAACATACCTCACACCCCCTCTTTAAACAGAGTATAACTACAACTTTAACTTCAGCCTTGTCTCACCATTTTGGCCACAAATGAGCGCTAAACGAGCAACGGCCTTAAACTCGGAATCGGAATTGGAATCGCACAGAAGAAAGCCAATTTTTGAATTGAGTTTTTCGGGCCACTCTCGGGCGGGCGGTCTTTCAAAAGCCAAAGCCGCACGCACTTTTTACCCACATCCCACAGCCCCCTTTCCCCACGCATTTAGCTGGACATCTTGTCGGTCTTGAGTCGGTGTCAACGTCAATGCCAACGTCAGCAAGGCATTTGCCCCGATCAAATTATGTTTCATAAACGCTCGCATTTATGGTGTTGACAACGGCAATGATTTGTTACAGTTCTCAAGTTATTTGAACTTTTTTGAAATTCCACCGGTGATTGCCGGCATTGCAATTGGGGCCTTGTTGCTCTTTTGTTGGCCTTTGATTGCCTTTCGCACTAAATGGCCAAATTGTTTCACTTTTGGTAATCATTAGGAGTTGCCGTTAATTGGCTTATGGTATATGATTAATAGAGATATACAACCTTCACAAATTCTGCTGTATATGGTCAGGAGTAGTGCTGATAAACGATTATGGCCTAGTGTTGCATAGAATTGAAGCAATGCGTATTTGGTTTGTAGTATATGGTTATAGAAATAAATTATAAACAGTAGATTTAAATAAAACATTTAAGAAATAAACAATCCTTACAAAATGTGATGAAAGTGGTTGGCAGTAGTGCTGTTAAACATTTTAGTGTCCAGTGTTGTATAAAGTTGAAGAAATAAATTATTGGCATTTCACAAATATTTGATAAATATATAAATAAATTAAATTATCACTAATATGAATTTTAATATATATAAATGAATTGAGAACTGTTGCTGCAAATTGTTTGAAATTAGTGTTCAGAAAGGTTAAGGTCTAGTGTTGTATAATTTGAAGAAAAGAAGTTGACAATATCCGTAACCAAAGCTACAGTTAATTTTCTATTAAAAGTTTATTTGGATATTTTCATATATGTTGATAAAAATACGTATAATAAATAGTACAGGGTTGGAAAACGAAGTAACATTGGGCATTTGTCAGTGCTGTAAAAGCATTCACAAGTATAGAAACTTAATTGGTAAAACATATACATTAAATACACTGAAATTGTTTTGCACTTTTAATTCTTATAACTATTATTATTTGATTATTAAAGGATAGTTTTGAAAGAATGATCCTAATTCAAATTTTAGCTGTAAAACAATAAAATATTGGAGGGTGTTTATTTGAATCTTTTTATATTTATTTTAGTGGTTTTATTCAGAGATTCTAAGTCCAAAGAGGACTTAGCACCGGAAACAAGTTCTATTCTGACTAAAGTTACACGTATCGGGAATAAACATATGTTTGTGCATATGTTTAGCTACCTTTGCATATATATATTTAGTCAGTCGTGCTCGAATATGGGCGTAGTGCTATTCTCATAAATTACAAGCACACAATGCATATCAAATCAATTCACAAATTGTCATTTTGACATAAAACATTTAACCATTCAGCTGGAACTTAAAAGAGGCCTCCTAAAAAAACGAATTTCATTGATATGTAAATTGCATGTATTTCTTATTGTTTATTGCTGGTTTTTCATTACTCTGCTCGGGTATAGATAGCTATCTATTTGCTTAGATACATATAGGCATATATACATATGTATCTGTATCTGTAAAATGTATCTGTGCCTGTTGTTGGGCGTGATCGTTGCGCCAGGCAACTAAAAAATTCATTCTAATTGCTCAACACAAAGAAAATCAATCAACTTGCTGGCTATTTTCGATTTTTATATTTAATTTAGTATTTCCGATATTAAAATCGAAATTCAACGAAAATTACAAAAAGCAACAATTGAAAATCACCTGTACAATAATTTAGTAGCCGCACCTTAAATTGTTGCTATTGTCGTTGTTACTGCTGCTGTTTATGTTGTTGTTGCTGTTTAGACAAGCAACACATACGAAAATTTATAATCACAATAACAGCAAAATTGAACAATAATATTTGTTAACGCTCGAATAGCGACGCGCCCAATAATTTTATTGAATCTCAAATGCAAACACACACATAGAGAAGCCAACCTTAATTTCAAACACAAAAACAAAAACAAAGCAAAACAAAAGTTGCAGCTACCGCTACTGCCAGCAAAAGATACAGATACAGCTACAGATACAGATACAGTAGCGATGAGAGTGAAAAATTTATAGAATGCCGGCGAGCAACAGGCGCAAAAGTTGCTCCGATTTGTTTTCGATTTCGATTTATATAAAATTAATGATTATTTAAATTGTGTGGCGCTGTTTCATGCAAAATGCCGCCGGAAACGCGCTTTGCTGGAGCCACCTGTATTTGTATCTGTATCTGTATCAGTATTTGTATCTGTATCTGTAGCTGTTGCTGTTGCTGTTCACTGACCGGATGCTCAAGCACACCTACACTGAAACTATGAAACATGCTTATGAATAAGTCTTTTTCGACCATGGTTTTCATTCGGCTTCAGCTTGGCTGCAATTGAATGAGTTTTGATCACAATAAACACAGAATTTCAATATGAAATCTTACGGATACGCACTCCTGCCCCACCCACGCCTAGCCCACAAACGGATATTTCATTCATTTGCCTGCTGCCCACCCAGATCCCCAGTATTGTACGCATAATACTTTTACCCAACGTGCCCCTGCCCCTGCAGTTTGTGACGTCAGATTGAAGCGGCAGCTGCGTAGCATCTACCCCTGGAGGGGGTGAAGAAAGTGGGATAGGGGGCAGAGTATAGGGGGTGGCACGATGGCATAGATCAATTGTTGTTGTCAGTTGTTTGGAGGTGAACTGTTTGTTTATGTTTTGGCCGTATTGCTGATCTCTTTATGAATGAATGAATAATTGCCGTCGTGCCAGTTCGTTTTAACCAATTTGATGGATTAATGCCCGGCCATGTTTGCGCTATATATATACCATATACACCTGCCGAATGTGTTTTTTATAATTGCCCAAAAGATCGAGTTTAGCCGTAGATTGTGCCCACTCAAATGCCAAACGCTGAATAGACTTTTTCTATTTGGAGATGAATTATGCAAACTTTGGGCTTGCAACATAAAAGATTTCTAATTATACCCTGTAAGAAAATGCAATGGAGCTTGCTCGATTGTAGATTACTGACTCTATACATATAGTGACTTACCACACAACTCCTAATCAGAGAAACCTCAGCTTTACTTTCTTTTAAATACTTTTGAGCATTCAATATTCCTAATAATTATCAACTTTTGAAAGGAAATAACATTGTATGAAGAATTTTCCATTTACAGGGTATTGTATAGCTTAGTATTTCCACACAGATTTGTAACTTGTTTATCTACGCGTTATGGAAAATTTGTTATTGCTGTTTATGGCCAGATGGTTTTTAGACTACCATAAACTTGCATTTTTTAATGCATACTATATAGTTCTCGTTTAATACAACCTGTTTAAATTGAAATAGAGTTCGAACATGTATTTTTAAAGTGGTCCTAAAATTCGAGCACAGAATAGCTAGCTGTTATTATTTAGTAGCTATTAATGAGTATTTCCTTAATAGTCTTCTGTCTTTCCAAGATATATGGAGCAGCTTGGCATATTTAAGGAAGCTTCAGCTAATTATCTTAATAAAGTTGAGTAGTCTGGGAAGACAGAGCTACCATTTCTTCTACTAAAACGGGACACCTTATTGAGGGTACTCCCAGTAAAGAAGTTGGGACAGACTCTCCACTTAAGAGACACAGGATGGCACACAAGAAATTAACAACACATAAGGGGTCGTCCACATATTACGTAATCATCAAGGGGTTGGCAGGGGATCAGCCGTTAGATTACCCTTTATTACATGGAGGGAGGGTCCTTGGCATGTGAATACGTAATCTACACCCAGAAAAATAAATGCCATTGAAGCCAAAAAATTGCTATACAATAAAATTCACGGTAAAAGCCAGAAATTTCTGTTTAATAGAAATAATTTCTAAAATTGAGAAATATATTTCTTAAGTTCAGACAAAAAAAATTAGGTTAACTACCTTTGGCTACAAAAGTATGGCGTTTTTCTACATTTAAGGGCATTTATTTTTCTGAGTGTATCTAAGAGCCTTCTCTCACCAATTTTGTTTTCAAATTTTAGAAGAAATTAATTTTGAATGATTACGTAATCATAGGGAGGAAGGTCAGTCAAATGTTCAGGCTTGATTACATGGGGGGAGGGTATCAAAAAATGGCAAAAACTTGATTACGTAATATGTGGACGACCCCTAAACACAAATCCCAAAGCCTGTAGAAAATAATACAATATGATATTACAGAAATTGGTCTGGACTTTTAAGATTTAATATAGGAACTCTAAATCTTTTCGAAACAAAACTAGTGCCAAGATTGTGCGAATTTTCCGAACTAAATATGGAATAAGACCTTGAAGAGATTATTCTGCTCTAAAAAAGCCATAGCATCAGCAGTTTTCTCACACGAATAAAGGTCTTTTAAAACTTAGTATCTACACTCTAAAATTGTGTATATTTTAAAAGAAATTAAATTAAAATATAATTATAGTGGCTAGTGCCCTATCTTATAAACTTTAGCATGTGCCACTAGGAAATATCAATCAATAAATAAAACAGATCATCAGAAACAGAAAAAAAGAGAAGATAATGATTCCAATAACATATAACCAATAACCACTGAATATATTCAGTGTATATTCAGAGTGTTATACACTCTTTGAATGAGGTAAAACCTATAACTTTCCAGCCTTATTATCATTAATCCCAAGCCAAGGGGAACTCACACGATGTATATTTTGATGTAACTGTGACATTAAAATGAAAATTGCTGCGTGAATTTTTACAAGTTGGCAACATGTTGCCGGCGTTGCACGTCGCTGAGAGAGTTGCCATTGCTCGAGTCTAGAACCTGGATGCTGCATGCTGCATGCGGCATGCTGGATGCTCGATGGTCGTGTACTGACAATAATTGCCGCTAAGCTGCAATTGTTCTACAGCCCAACCCTCCCACTTGTTGTCTCTTCGTTTAGCTGGCTGCTTTTTGCTGCAATAGAGGAATAGATGTTGCAGCTAAGCCTGGCCAGTTGCTGCTGCTGCTGGTGCCGCTCTGCCCCCGCTGCAGGCGTTCCCTGTCGCTCCAAAAATTGTTGCTATTGTTTGGGCGACGTTGTCCGTGTCGCCAATGTCGCCAGAGTCGCCTTCGATTGTCTTGTAGACGATGTTGTTCGAATGAAATTCACGGCTTGTATTTTGTTACGTTTCGTTTGGCTTTGCAACTTTTTGTGGCAACTGTTGCCGCTGCAACTGGGACTGGGACTGGGACTGGACTGTTCTGTGGGTCCCGGGAAAGGCCGCCTGATAATAGTCGCCTGCTAATGACAATCTCATAGACGTTTCCACAGTTTGTCCAAACTGTTTGTTGCCTGTCCAAACGAACATGATTTGAAACACAATTTTTTGTTGCCATTTATTTATTTCGCCTGGACGCTGGTAACAGAAGCTCTGCAACCTTTCAACCCGCTGCCATTGACACTGGCCGTGGCAGTGGCCGTGCAGTGGCAACTACCAATTGCTGCCGCCTGGTGGCACAGTAGTTGATCATGTCCTAGAGAGCAGCAGCGGCAACTTAGCCAACTTGTAGCTGTGGCCGAGCATTTAAGGAATTTCCACGAGTTGTGTAGCGCTGACAACAACTTCGCAGCAGCAACAGTTACAGCAACAACAACAACTGTCGTCGCCATCGGCAACTGAAACTGCAACTGCAACTGCAGCGGCAACCTGCTGACCTGCAGCTAAAACTAAGCAGCGCCGGCAATCGCCTTTAAGCAACTTCAAAGTGTCCGAGTTGTAGACGGGCAAGGGGTATAGGGAAGGGGACAGGGACGGGCACGGGGACAGAGACCATGCCCTTGCCCTGAGCACGCATGCTGGGATCAAATCGATTGCCAAACAGTAGCCAAAGTTGTTGTTGTTGTTGTTGTGGTTGTTGCTGCCGCAGCTGGTGTTGCTGTTGCCGTCGCCAGTGTTGTTGCTGCTGTTGCTGTTGCTGTTGCTGTTGTCGTTGTCGCATGCTCAACTTTGATTTGTGCCTATTTAAAAATGTTTTTCTCTAATTATACCCTATACCCATACAAATGGCTAGAAGAGGTATCATTAAACTCTGACTGGGTATGTTACAGGCAGTTAGATGCAGGTCTCTTCCAGTCTTTAAAATATATATATCTGTTATATATATCTGTTGACTGTATTGTGGGAGAGACTATATAAACAAGAGTATCATTAAATTCTGACTGGGAATGTTACAGGCAGATAGATGCAGGTAACTTCCAGGATAGAGGTAACTTCCAGTCATCAAACTATATTTATATATCTGTTATATATATCTGTTGTCTGTATTGTGGCAGAGACTATATAAACAAGAGTTACCAAATTTGGTATATAGATTTACGATTTAAAACATGCGCAGATCAAGCAATATTTAACCTTGTATTGATTTACTATTTTCTTCTTAATTTACTAATATATTTCTAATGTATTTCTGAAAAACTGATTCTATTAATTTATTATTTTGCTTCTTAATTTACTAACTCCTTGGCTACTCGCCTAGCAAGGCCGTATTTGAAAAGAAGGCTTGTCCGACACCATCCATAGGATAATTGGATTTTTGGGAGGACGCCTGCAGGAAGGTTGCTAGAATTAAGCTAAGCTTAATGAAATCTGGTAAAGGCTTGCCTAAAATTCTACCGAATAATTGAATACACTGTTAGAACCCTGCATCTATCTGTTCCTTGCTCGAGATATTTATGAAAGTGATTTAATTAGCACGTAGCATAAAAAATAAATAAATATAAGTTTATCAAAAAAAAAATAAATAAATATAAATATTAATATTTTAAATAACAAATTACTAATATCTTAAAATGTATTTCTGAAAAACTGATTCTATTAATTTATTATTTTCTTCTTAATTTACTAATATCTTAGTATGTATTTCTGAAAAACAATATATATATTGAGGGAATATCTGCCTTACATATTTTTTGCTTGCTTTTTTGCCGAAAATATATATAAATTAAATAAATTTAGGAAATATCTGTTACAGTTTTTATTAAATAATTTTAAAAAAGTATTTAAAGTATTTATTATTAATTGACTAAATTTTTTGCTCATTTACTAATTTTCAATTAAACCCGAAAAGATAAAATATTTAAAGAAAAAAAAATATATATTTTTTTAGCAAGTATATGATTTAAATATTAAATATGAATTTGTAAAAAATATTTACAGCAGGTATTATATAATAGACTAAATTTTTTGTTAATTTCTAATTTTTATTTAAATTAAAAAATTTAAAATTTTTTTACAGTTTTTTAAATATAATTTAAAAAATATTTACAGCAGGTATTATTAATTGACTAATTTTTTTGTTAATTTCTAATTTTAGTTTAAGCCGAAAAGATAAAATATTTAAAGAAAATAAAAAAAAAATATTTTTTTTAGCAAGTATATGATTTAAAAGTTAAATATGGAAATACAAATTTTTACAGACATATTGTAAGTGTTCCCCAAATAGTTATTTAGACTTGGTAGTTCCAACGTTTAGTAGCTTTAAATTGACAAAGAGACTCAAAACTAAAAAAGAATACAATAAAATATTCTCCTTTTTGTTGAAAAGCAATTTGAAGTCAATTGGGAAATGCTCATTAGAGTTGAAAGGAAGCTGGCAAGAATTGTTCTTGCTCTGTAAGCCAAGCCATGCCACAACATCTCTTTCTCTCTCTTTCTTATCACCCAACTCTGTCTCGCTCGCTCTCGTTGTGGACTAGTGGGAATGCAATGTGGCAACAAACCGAGATATATACCCTTCTCACGTTCTTGGGCACTTTGTGGGGAGTCAGGGAGTCAGGGCCAATACCAATGCAGAATTTCAACCATATTTAAATTATGGAAAACATAAGCGAACATTTCTTCAGCGACAAACATGAACAAAATCAAAAATTCCAACAAGTTACAAAAATAACTCGTTGCAGTTGCCCACTTAAAGCCAAAGGAGCAGCTACAGAATGCAACACCAACAACAACAACAAGAACAACAACAACCAGTTGAGGTGGATCTGAAGATTGAGCGGGGCAGGCAGACAGAAACGCAGAAGAATTCACGCTCATTGGACTACGACAATGGACAACAGCCAGAGGACGAGGCTGGGGTTGGGTATGGGTGATGAGGATGAGGAGGTAAACATTGAGAGACTCCTCTGCCAGTTTATATGTATCCTTGTGGCTGACTGGCCGCGACAAATGAAGCTAACAACTCGGACGGCGTCTGGCAGTCGTCGTCGGCATTGCGATTGGCTTTGGGTTGCAACAACAATTGCAAATAGCAACGACCACGACAACATCGAGCCAACAACAACAGCAACAAGCACGGCAACAGCTTACAACGACAATTATAAAATGATGACAATAAGAACAACATGCGATGACGCTGGGTAGGCCGGAGGGGGCGGCAAATGCGGCTCACTGAGCTTAAGCCAGTGTCTTAGCCAGTCTGGGTCTTAGCCAGACTTCGCACGATACTCTCACGATCTGGGCGATTGCAGGGCTGCTGGCCCAGCTTAACCGGCAATGCCGAGAATTCACCGAAACAGCCCACGAACTGATCCCAGCCGCCATACCCCGCTCTACCTCTGCTCTACCTCTGTACTCTGTATTCCAGCCAGCGACAAATGTGTTTTCGATTGGTGGCCCCTCGGATGAGCACCGGCGCCAGAGGCGGCAATAATGTTCACAGCAGACACAGACGGGGCACCAGTTACAACCTGAGCCCCCAGGCCCCAAAATTAAAATTGTTCTCTAGCCAGCGACGCCTCGGCCAGCCGCGGCCAGCCTCCCCAATCTCCTCCTACCTCCCCGCAGCCGCATTCACTTGTCGCGATTAATCGCCGCAGATCGACGCTTTAGTTAATTTCAGTGTGTGGGTGGCGCTGCTCCAACTTCAACTCCAGCTCCTGGCTCAGCTCCCGCCTTCCTGTTGCCAGCCTGATCTGGTTTCTCTTAATTGCCGCAACTTTTATGAGTCCACATTGGACATGGGGCGGCGCTACCAAGTTTTACATACTACACATCCCGTAGAGAATCGACTTGGAGCTGTCCGTTTGATAATTGGATCATTTGTCTCAGCGCAGCCCCGGGGAGAGACGGGTATCGCCGGGTATCACCTTAAGCCCAGCTCAGCGGAACTACACAATTAATAAGCGATATAATAGATAATGATTGCTATCAATTTATGAACTCAACTCTATTTATTATGTTCACAAGAAATCATTAAAAATTATAGTTGTGTACTGACGGAAATTCCTTAAATTCCATGCCTGGAATATACTGTATTATAATAATAAAAAAAAACAATAAGATCAGGGACAATTTCAATCCTATCCGTATAATCAACGTTAATGTGAGTCCCAAGAACTTTGTTCTTCCCAAATTTGCTAGGATGCAAAAGAGTTCCAGTATGTGCTCTGAAAACCATATCCTTTATCAAAAGTTGCTCCTAAAAACATTCAATTTGAATGTGACATTCTCAACTTGACTGATCTTTATAGATCCTGCATGCTTTATGAGAAGGATGATCGATCTTCGGACTGCATAGTCCGATTATTTCACCAAAGCAACCTTCAGCGAACTTCTATATTATTATTAAACTTTGGTAAAGCTTTACATAACTTTTTAACAGAGTCCTTTATCAAAAGTTGCTCCTAAAAACATTCAATTTGAATGTGCCAATGTCAACTTGACTGATCTTTACGGATCCTGTATGCTTTATGAGAAGGATGATCGACCTTCGGACTGCATAGTCCGATTATTTCACCAAAGCAACCTTCTATATTATTATTCAACTTTACTAAAGCTTTACATAACTTTTTAACAGAGTCTACGGTTATAGGACTTCCTGAGATTATAGCTTTATTATGGCATTAAGCATATTACAATCTCGTGTTGGCTGGGACAATTAAAAGCAGTGTTGTGCATTGAACTGTCACAATCGTTAAAAGAATACTTATAACATATTTAACAAGCGATCGAGCCCAGAACAGAGCTGCATATATGTATGTAAGTAAGTATGTGTGTATGTATGTATATAGTAGTTGTGTGTAAGTAATAAATAAGCCAACATGCAGAGAGGAGTCTGCATTCTCAGCGGATCCTTGGCGCGGTCTTTGTTCACATTGGCGGTTGTATAATAATTTTATTTTATTTTGTTTTTAATCCCGATCCCGATCCCGAACAACGACAACGACCGATCAGTGGGGGGCTGGCGAGGCGGGCGACGTCCGACGTTGTCGAATGTTATGTTGTCACGATATCAAAGCATTTTAATTGGCCGATTTATAGATTTAATTACGTATTCATGCGAAACATCGAATCCGTGATTCGTAAAAACACACACAGCGCAACGGGCTAAAACCAGAGAGACAGAGACACACAGAGAGAGAGAGAGAGAGGGAGACAGAGCCAAGCAGCGGGAGAGAGGGACGAAGAGAGAACGCGCCAGATCTTCGGCTGATCGGAGCGCAGCCAACGCAGCAGATCTTAACGATCTTGGAATCTCCTGGCCCGGCTTGAGCTGCCTGGAGACGACTGCCGAATACCGACTGGAGCTGGAACATACACTGAGCAAAATATTGGTCTTTAAATCATAGCAAACATTTCTATGAAAAGATCGGGAGGAAATCTCAATAAGCTGGGTATAACTATCTACAAATGATTAATATATATATTGTAAATTAAAAATATTTCGCATAGTCTGAATAAAAACTATCTATATATATAAAAGAGTTCGTGCCGACTGACTGACTGACTGACTGACTGATTGGCAATCATCGCACAGCCCAAACCATAAGAGCTAGGATGCTTCCAGTAGGTTCCATCTATGATGAAAGTGCACACTAAAACGGGATTTTGGAAAATTCCACCCACAAGCGTGGGAAATCGCGGAAAACTGTTGTATGAAACTTTTTTGTTTACCATCCAATCGGCTTCAAACTCATTTTCCGAGATCTACACAAAAATTAATTTGACACATATTTCATCGATTTTGGAAAATCCACCCCCATGGGTGGAAAATGGGGGTCTCAAAGTCAGTCAGTCAGTCAGTCAGCACAAACTCTTTTATATATATAGATATACGTTTAAGGAATACTGTTTTTTAAATGTTTATATTTCATGGAATTAAAGGAGTTACGGAACAGGGATACACAGATACCAAAAGAGGGATGAGGAAATAAATTTGCATAGACTGTAGAAAATTATATATGGCCTACATAAATATCTACTTCTAATGTAAAAATGTATTTTCTGATTGTTTATTGCTGACTGTAGAACAGTTTAAATTGTTCCTTGACGTATTCAGACTATAAGAAAAATGTCTGTCATAAAATATCTATGATTTTTAAGATGCAATTCTATAACTAATGCAATTAATGTGGTTCTTCCGCCTGTAACTTTATATAGAAATAAATACACAAATTAAATTCGTTTCTCATTAATAAAAAAAACTAAGTTTTCTTTTTGCCAATTTTTAGTTTCCTTTATCAAAAACTTTTCCTTTTTTGAAAATCTATAAACATTGATTTATTTTACCTTTTTTAATAAAAACTTTCAATGGCGTTCAATTAATAATTTTTCCCTCTATTTTATTAAAAACTTTCAAGGGCGCTCAATCAATAATTTTTCCCTCATAATCATTTCGGAAGCATACTTGTAATTTTTCTTAGTGTAGCAGGCAAAGAAAACAGCAACAAGATCTTCTGGCTACGATCGTTGGCTGCCTCAGACAAGTTGCTGTTGCTGTTGCAGTTGCAGTTGCAGTTGAATTTGAAGCTGAATTTGAAGTTGAAGTTGAAGTTGAACGGAGCGCCACACGCCGCCAGAGAAGTCCAAAAATTGACCGAAATGGAAAGGGCATGCGAATGCTCCTACATATTCATTTCGGCTAGCAGGGCATTACGTATGCGAGGCATATGCGGGGGAAAGCCCACGGTCCAAGTCCGAGTCGGAGTCCGAGTCCCTCCTCCGTTCTCCGTCCTCCCGGCGTGGGCCAGGCGTGCGCAGTGCCATTTATGAAACCATTTCGGGGGCAAATTTCATGCGCCGTTTTAATATCTTTATTGGTCATCATCGTTGTCATTAAAACTGAGAATAATAAAAACATAAAGTCCAGTCCATCGTGGCTTTCTGATGTTGTGCAAAAAGCGAAATTATTAAATTTTTGCGTTCCTGCCTCGAATTTTAAATGTGCGCACGCATTTTAATTTTTCCAACTCGTTGCCCGCCTCACGTAGCACACACAGCTGGGGCACAGTCCCCAACATCGAAGGCTCCAGCTCCAGCTCCGAGTCTGGGCTTGGGCCCCACTTAATTAGAATGAGTTCACTTGCTGGTCAGCGGCCATAAAGCCACCATTAATTATGCATAGCAAGTGCGATCCCCCGATCCGCCCATATGAACCCCAGCCCCGAGCCCATAAAGCCGCCGAAATTATTCAATATGACAGCCGTACATGACAGTTGATTTCAGAAATTTCATCATAAATGTCAAAACTGAATTGTTTTGCTCGTAGATCTTATCCGTGTGTTGGTTTCGACGGCTTCGCGCTTTCTGGGCCAGAGCAATTGCCAATTGGCAACTGGCAGCTACTGTCTGCATATATATAACCACATATGAACCGAGCTATGAGTATATCTCGGCCGTCGTGCCAAATTATAATATAAATGCCATTCGAATTATGTATTTTATGCCCGCAAAGTGTCAACCAGGTGATACTCATAATATTTTTCAGCATTTTACTACGCCGATTTCAAAAGTCCAAAACCAACGTTGGTCAGAAGCGTGGGACAAATTGTAAGCAACGTTTTATTTTACAACAAGATTGCTTGTTAAGTTAAATTTTATGAAGTCTGTCTTAATAAATACTGTGGGAAAATTAAGTGTTTTTTATTTTTATATCTGAATTCATAAACTTTCACTATTATGGCGGATAACTTACAGCCGAAGAATTCAGGAGAAATTATGTTAGTAGGAAAGAATTTGCAAAGATTTTAACATAAATTTCAGTATTTTTAAGGAATTTGAATCTTTCTTTGTTCTTGCTACGAGATTTATCTGTATATTCAGATCTTAGCTGTATAGTTTTCATTTTGTAAAATTACAATCTTGAGTTTTGATATCCGCAATTCAAATAAAGAAAGGATAATAAAATGTTAAGCACAAATACATAAAAGAATGTTTAGGAGATGAAAATAATCCAATTAAGTTTATGTATGACTTTGTATAAACTATAGAATATATACTATAGAAATTTTAAAAGGAATATTTCTATAGTATTCTTGCAAGGGAATTTCAAATCCTATCGTATCAGATAGAGGCATTGTAGGACCCCATAAAATACATATTTTCTTCAGAGGAATATCGATCTTTATTGATATACGTTGGCATAGATGTTTCTCTTTTCATAATATGTTGAAACTCAGCGAATTGGATGACTTTATCAATCAATTGATTGATTAATTGTTCGAGACTTTCTACACATTATCCTGAAAGGCACTCCGAGCAGAGCTTAAATAAAAATTGATTGAAATTAATATACTCCCACCCCTGCAACATTTTATTACAGAGAATAATATGTCATATCGTCGTATACAAATTGAAATAGGTATCAGATTTCATGCGATCTTGCGCGATTCGCAATGAGTAACACAGAAAGTGTCAGAAAAGTAAATCCAAACACAAAACTGAATTCATTTAGCCCTTTGGCGATGATGGCCCAAACAAAAGTGATACTTCCGCAGACCCCTTCGAAGGAGTCGGGAGTCGGGAGTGGAGTCTGTCAGCGCCTTTCAGTGTTGTTGGTATCATGTGACAGACAGACAGGCAGAAGGGAGAGTCGCTCTTAAAGTTTCTACTTTTATGACCGCAAACTGCCACCCGAAGCGCTGGGAATTTTGGCAAGTTGTGGCTTCATGAGTTAAGCAGCATTTAAGCAAATTGACCGCAAGGGGGCTTCGATGGAGGGGGAGGGGGAAGGGCTGTATAGTCATATTAATTATGATATTGAAATGTTTTCAGCACTTTCAGACGAAGCCACATGCATTCGCCAATGCCGCTCATTATGCAATAATTACAGTTCAACCTATGTGACTCGCAGTCAATTCTCACCGTTGCGATCGATTTCAGGTGCATCCGGTGCATGCAGCACCCCTCTACAACCTCCTTCCCCCCCATCCACCGCTGGGTGACCACAGTTCCGAGCTGGAAGCCGGTCAGCGGTCAGATATATTTACAATATATGCGAGTGTTGAGCAGCGTTTTGTATTCTTTTACGGTGCGGATATGAATGCAATTGTTGCCCTGTTGGCCTTTTGTTGTCGTAGTTTCAGCTTGTAGTTGTTATTCCCCTTATTGTTGTTGCTCTTGTTGCTGTTGTTGCCGATGTTATTGTGAATAAACATATCATACAGACTGTTGGGCGCGGCGGCAGCGTTTAATGTAAATCAGAGCGCACATTAATTTCAGAACTTGCCCCAAACAAGGAAGTCGCACGCTGGAAAGCCCTGTAATTGAATATGATAACTACACACGCTCACACACACACACACAGAGAGAGAGACACATTTACACAGTCGAAACTGGTAATGGAGTCCTGGACATGTAGGAAAGGTCAACTGGCAGACAATTGGACTTGGACTCCGAATGGGTTAAGTTCAGTTAAGCAGGGCGCGACAATTCCCAACGGAAATCAACGTCTTTGATTTCAGCATATCAATTTCGTGCCTCAACCACTTGTGAGGAGTTGCATGCCACAGCCAGGGGGCGTGCCAGTTACACACAGGACATCAGACAATGTCAAATGTTTGCACTGCGAATGTCTCACGTTATTTGCCAGTTACGCCGACTGGCTTTATGTCTGTATAATCAACGTTGTCAATTGTAAACAACGGTCAACAACAGTGGGGAAAGGGGTGTGTTGCAGGAGGCAGGGCTGCAGCTACACATATTTACACTTGGTCCTTGTCTGCAGCTCGCTCATAAGGATATTTTCGTTCATTTTGGCTGCATCAAACATCTTGGCTTCTTGAGGTTTGACGATTGCAAATATTTGCACTCAAATACATGCAACATGCAGCAAGCCCACAATTATTCAGATAGCTGTCATCTTTATATACATATAGACATTCAAGCATCTACTTCAGTGCACACACATTCTTTAATAGATATGATATTTTTGATATTCGTGGGTTGCTTCAAAAGTAGCACAATAATGTCAGAAACATTAAGAAACCTACTTGAATTTTAAAAATGATTAAAATCCCATTAAATAATAAGTAAAATTGGGATAATATTTACTATAAGAGCTAAGTGTCTGTTTCTTTGTTAAAAAAAAATTTGTATATACTTTATTAATCGAATTTTCTACCGTATTTCTTTTTTTTCTTTTATTTTTTATATTTTTAGTAATTGAAATATCAGTTTGATTAGAATACTATTACCTATTAAGGCAACTTAAGCTAGTGTGAAATTAAAGGAATGAAACTATGTCTAGAAGATCTAAAATATATTATATACAGCTATTTACATTATTATTTACATTATGCAAAGGACTTTGGGGTAATAATTAGGAATTAAGAGTTATTAATATAAAGAAAAATAGCATAAGATAGAAAGATATAAATGTTATGTTATTTCTAAATGAAGAAAAGGGATTAAGTTTGGGGGGTGTGTGGTGGGGGGGGGGGGGGGGGAAAGGGGGGGGGGTTTTTTTTTTTTTGTGGGGGGGGGGGGTTTTTAAATGAATTATATTTAAAATGATTTTATTTTGTTAGTAGTCTTAGTATTTTACTTAGTAATACTTAACGGACTTAAATAAACAAAAGTATAAGCCAAAAGCGTCTTGTTTGGATATATTTGAATTAAAATATAATGTACAAGGTAATTTTCTTTTAAAAACTTGATTTAAATTTAGCATTTTATTGTTTATATGCTGTAAGGAGATTTAATTTTAGTTCAAGCCCACATTTCTATTCAGAAATATCTACGACGTATTTGCTCCTTTATTTAAACTCATCAAGTGGCCCCAATTTGTGTTTCACCAGCACAAAGCAGACTTATCCATTTTAGTCCTTTTTCTGTGATGCAAATACAAATCGACAAATAACACATTTAGTTTAACTGAATCTGTAATTGAGGCTCAGATTGAATGCCATTCGATATCATCGGCAGAGCCTTTGTGAGTATCACTCATAAATACCCAGCTGGAATATAAGATTCGCACTCTTCGACAATTGCGGCAATTGTTGGGGCTGTTGTCATTGATTGCTGCCCATTGTGGCCATTGTGTGTGTATCTGTGTGTATCTGTGTGTGTTGTAGCCACACAATAATAATATATCAGACGCACAACACACACACACACACACAACAACAACAAGTACTGCAAACAAGCAGTAGAATATTATTTGTTGGCAATAACTAATAGACACATGCGACAACTGCAACTGCAACTGCCACTGCAACTGCAACTGACCCAACAGCAATTTAATGATAAACATCACAAAGGCCAATTTCGATGGCAGCCACCTGCCACTCTCCCCCTTCCACACCCTTTCCTTGTCGAGGATAATTTGGTGACATTTGCATTTGGAGGCATAGACAAATACAATACTCACTCATTTGTCTGTGCAACGGAGAGCTACTTAGTTTGCGGCTCTCGATATGTACATTTTGATATTGACGCATTGATATAACAATCAATATTTAATTTGCCTGCCTCGGTGCGCAGTGTGTCCTTTGAGCCACTGGCCAGCACAGGACGAGCAGTTAATGTTTGCCTAAACGACAATATCCTGATTGCAGTCAAATATTCTTTATTCCTGACTATTTGGCATGCGCATAAAAATATGAATATAGAAATATATACTCTTCTATAAGTTCTATTATTAGAGGTTTGAAAGAGTATTGTGGATTGTTTGTTGAGGAAAATATGAATTATAAGGGTATAAAAAGACTTCTTGGTAGACAATTAAGATAATACATACATATCTAATTAATTCAGATTTAAAATGAGCTTCATATATTAACTTCAGCATCCTTAGATTAGAATATAAATTTATTTTCATTATATCACATTTTAACAACATTTACATGATGATTGTTATTCTTAATTGAATCAAGACTTTTGTAAATTTTGTATATATACGGACTTAATCTTAGATTAAGTTATCTTAGTATTTATTCTATTAATTTTAATTTAAGTTGTTTATATAATAATAAACCAGTAAAATTAAATATATCATATAAATTATAAAAAAATTTATATAATAATAATTAAATTCAAAAAAAAATACTTAAAATATTTTTAACAATTGTAGAAAATGCTTCTTTGTTGCGCTAAGAGAATTTTAGCATACTTAACTATTTTTGATATTTACCAACACTGTTAATAGAAAAGAATATGGAAATCTTGAGGAGAGCCTGAAATCTTTAAGATTTCCATGCTAAGAAATTTCATTTTAAGAGCATGAGGACCACAGAGTCTCAAATCATAAGTATTTTTGGGTAAAAGCATGCCACTTTAAAAGGACCTTCCAATAAGAATTCTTTTCCTATAATGCATATTTGAGTTAATAATTATATTTGATTCAAGCTTGCTCTTCAAGCTAAGGTATACGATATTTGGCACTAAGCATGGAATTAAAACATTTTAATATTAATAAGCTAAACAGAATTAGCCAATAATTTAATTGAGCTGACTTGTGTGATTGGGAGCTAGTACCTTTGAAAGAGAAGGTCTTAAGTTCTTATAAGAACCCCAATGCTGTATGCTCGTGTAATTGGCAGAAAAACTGTCAATGTCATCGATATGCTTTGGCTTTGACTGGTAGCAGCCGTTGGCCAAATTGCTTAAGCAACTGGCAGGAACTGGGAACTGGGAACTGGGAATTGCGAGTAACAAGTAACAAGCTAATTATGAGAGTTTGTCTAATAGGCTTAAAACCGGTGAAAGCCAAGCTGGCAAGGCAGCCAAGTAAGTAAGTAAGTAAGGGTCATGCTTGAGCAACAGTAGTAGCTGAAAGTCCCCTAGGCGAGTGCAAATGGAGAAGACAACGGCAGAAACAAAAGGAAACAAACTCGCCAGACAGGCAGAAGGGTTAATTAGAAGGATAATTAGTGCGTAATCCGATATGTCAACAGCGCAGAGAAGGGCGGTGAGGGCGGAGTGGGGCCAGCGCGTAATGAAATTCGGCTGCCAAGTGGAAAGTTATTACAGGCCCAGGCCCAAAAGGCCGGAGAGTGTAAAGGCCAAGGCTAAAACCAGCTGAAACAGCTGAGTGCAAATGCCTAGAAAATTATGATGTAAATTCTTGTGCAAAAGTCGCCCTGGGGCTTCCAAATGGGCCGAAACCATGACGCTGCCCCGACTTTAAGCCTTAAACGCAGTTTGAATTCCAAAAGTCTTCTCAAAACACTCACAGCGCACAGTGTGCCAAAAACAAAACTCCAGGAGTGAAGATTTGAAAATTATATATAAATAATATATATTTATAGTTATTATGATAAATTAAAATCATTCCTGAGAGAAAATATTAATAATTTTTATAAAAGACGAATTATATAGTGGAAAGAGACCTTCTATAACTTAAGAAAAATATATATATTTAAATAATTCTTGGTACTGAAAAAGCTATATATATATGTAAGTGGTGAGGGTGGTGGGGGGGAGGGGGGGAAGGGGGGGTGGGGTGTTTGTTTTTGGGGGAAAAAGGGGGTGGAGGGTGGGGTTGTTATAAAACACAATACAATAATATAAACTATATATATATATATACTTCAATTATTTGATTATAAGATTAAAATATTTGTATAAATATATGGTTTATTTAATCATCGTATTACCCTAAAAACTCTCTACTTTTACTTTTAATTGTTTCTAGATTGCACGTATCTTCATATCTTTATATAATGATTATTAATAATTATAAATAAATAAGTGTACACTCAGAGAAAAAATCAAGTATTCTGTACTCAAAAGAAGTACAAACGGTGTCAAAATCCGACCAAGCTTGAAAAATCTTATTATGAGTACATAATTCTTATTTCAAGAACGATTTTGTTAGGCCTGAAATTCTTGATTTTAAGAACTTTTCGAGATATTTGAAGAACATTTTTAACTATATAGAGTCCATGTTTTCCTGATTTTGAGACAGTTTCTGTCCCAATTTTAAGTTCTGAATAATCTCAAATCAAAACTTTGAATACTCAAAGTAAGCACAAAATTTTCTTAAAATTTGTTATGCAAATGTACATTTATGTACATATGTACATACGTACATATGTGTATGTACATGTAACTATATTTGTATGTATTTACATAGTTTGTATGCTGATCGGTATGTATGTATGTACGTATGAATGTATAGCTGCACTTATATGTACATACATATATTTGCGAAACTATCAACACACATAACATACATACATACATACATATGTATGTACATATTTACAGAAATCATTTTTAGGCACTTACCTTGTAAATTTTCTTCCTCTTTCTCTTCAAACTTGTAGTTCTAATAATGCTATTCATAACCTCAATAATGCTACTTCAATTTCTACACTTACACTTTACTCCGCGCCCCTCGGTCGGTTGGGCGGGAGGGTGGATTGCATTTATGCTTGGGTCCGCGCGTTAACAAGCCCGTGCTTGGTGCCGTTGGGCCACTTGTACATACATATGTACTGTTCGTTAGTACATCAAAGTCCGAAAGAAAATAAAAAAAAAGTCGTAACACTTTACAAATCAAAATCTTTTTCGATTATCACCCGCGAGCACTCTACGCACGTCTTGTTCAACTTAACGAATGCCAGGCCTGCAATAGTCAAACTCACACCAAAGCCCGGCAAACACGCGAACACAAAAAGGAACAAGGAAGAACAAAAGGTACGCGACAAAAGCTCAAGCAAAAAAATGATCATAGAATATTCTCAAAACGGACGAAAACTATTTAACCCTGTAGTGAATCTAGTACGCTTGACGACTTACATATATATAAATTATTGCAATTTATTCCGAGATTTTGGTATTTCAAAATTTAAACCTAAATTATGTACTTGGCATAAATGATGTAAGTGCATAGAATTTATAAAATTAATAATTTATATTAATATGAGCTTTTAGGAAAAATTTGTTGCCAATAGGGTTAAATACCGTTTGTTTGTTTCGCTCAATTTTGCAGCACTCCTCCCCACTACCGTTTGCAGACCCTTGCCAACAAACTCCTAATATCTCTCTCGCTTTTGTTCTGATTCATATGACACTCATATCATATCATATACATATGAGTCATATGTATGTATGTTTATGTATATGAACTTTAAGATAATTAGTTCTCAATCTAAGAAATTCTATACTTGAATTAAGAATAATAATTCTAGCTCGTTTAACGCTTAGATCAAGTACGAAATTTCTTGTAATAAGTATTTTGAGCTTAATCCAAGATTTATAATCATAATTTTTTGAGAATTATGGGTTATTTTTGAAATCAAGATTAATTCATACTAAATTTAAGAATTTTTAAGAACGAATAATACTTAAAATTTGAAGAAAAATTCGGTATAAATTCTTGCCCGATAACGGCCATTTTTCTCTGAGTGTATGATCCTAGAATCCGAATATCCAAAGCTTATATTAGAGTCTCTCAGCATATATTTGCTTTTATTGTTACCAGATTGATATATTCCTTCAGATCTGATCAGACTATTTGTTTTTCATTTTATCAATTTATTAATGCTATAATAATAAATAAGTATAAGTCAATTTTCGTATGCCGCACTTTTCAGAGAGTTGCCCCACTGTGCGAGGGGCAACACGTTATTTTAGTGTCGCTTTAAATGATGCACCAACGAATTATGAATAACCACGCACGGCAGGTGGACCGGAGTCGCCGCAATCCTTTATGGCAGTGGGCGCCACCCAATTAAAAGGCACTCGGGGCCGTTAAAGCCGTCGCCCCGCAACATTTCGCCGTATTTTTTGCAATTAGAGAATTATTAAAGTGTCGTTAAACTGCTGGAAATGCGCTATGAATCATGCCACTTTTTATGACGGCTGCCCGGGCTCGTGAGTATTTATGAGCAGGCATATTGAATGGGAAGGGTCCTGAGACGCTGCCTTCAAGGGGGAAACCTCTGGATGCAACGGGGCAGCTGCTGGGAGGCACTGTATGTAAGTTCGAATAAGTTCTACAAAGAATATACTTCAAGTTCCAAAAGATATTCAGAGAAAGAGTGTAAGATTGAGGCACCTTAAGAACATTCAGTTCTTGTCCCGATTTCTATTTCTGATACCCTTTTGAATGAAGTATTTTGCACAAAAGATGAAATCCTTATGTTTAGCTCATCTAGTTGGCTTATCTTAAAGCCTTTTGATGGCCAAGTGTAATCCCAATGTTGGCATAAGGACAAACCGTGATTTACGTTCATTTGGAGCAAATATTGAAATATTATATCCATATTTATTGAAGCAAACGCAAAGCTAGCGAGGAAATTGAATCAATGAATTTAGTGCGACCATCAGCAAAAATTACTTTTATGATAAAAAAGATACTAAAAGCGGGTCAAGGCGGGCAGAAGGGAGCGTAGGAAGAAGTGGCTGACCCAAGCGCAGGACAGCAACCCCCGAGGCGAGGCGATGCGCAGGACAAAGGACAAAGGAGCTGCTGGCCAGTGCGGCTATCTCATATCATAATAAGCGCTCATCAATTTCCATTAAATTTAATATGTCACTTTTGGCTCAATGGGACGTGGAACGTGGACCGACAAGGACATTGGCAAACAAAGTCAGTGTCCTTCGCTCCTCGACGCTCATCATCATCGTAAAAAGCGTATGTGGCCATAAAAAAGCTTTTTCATAATTTCACTGGCAGCACTCACGGAAAAGGAAGTGCGCAAATGCGGAAATAAAATATGATATGAGCTTGTAATAGATTTCTATCACAATTTGAGTGCACACACACACACACACACACACACACACACAAACAATCTGAAGGATGGACACTAGCCGGCCAAGGACCTCGCCAGGGGAGTGGGTGTGTGTTGCGGGTCATTGAAACAAATGAGCGTGCTAAGTGAAAGTTTTGATTTATGCTGAAATAATATACGCCTGGGACCAGAGGACCCAGGACCTGCCACTGCACTGAAGTGGCATAAAATGAATTCAAGGAATTTGGCACAAACTTGGCCAAGACATGCAACAAGCCAGCGCAGTGAATGTGCTGTAAAAATGACATTCAGCAATAATTCAATTCACTGCACGGTTGGGTTATAAAAGAGCGCTAGAACTCCTACAAAATATGATCAGTTTTGGCTTTAAGTGCGTCTTGGGCTTGGTCTGCAGTGAGTCAGCTTTTGGCCAGTTTTAAGGCGGCTGCCTGGCTACCTAGGTGGGCAAACAGTTTGTAAATCAAAATTAATTAAGCGCACTCAAAACACAGCTGAGGCGTCCAGCTGGGCCAAAAGTTTTGTCTCCACGCTCACTTTTTGCATTTCATACTTCAATAATTGTGGAATATCAGCCTGGCCATCCCCACGCCCCACCAGCCGGCATCCAATAAAAACTTTTATTGTGCAACAACAACAAAGACTCCAAATGGCAAATGGCCAGGCACATAAAATGCTGCAGCTTTCCAAGTAGTCATCCTCGAGCTGGGAGGGCGGTGGCAGCGCCGGGGCGAATGTGTTTTCCATAATTGATTAATTAATTAATTTTCAGGCCCATTTGCGATATGTTCGAGATATAGTCTTAAGCACACGGTGCCAGTCAAACTCAAACAAAGTCATCCGCTTCTTGCAGTCCATTCTTTTACGACCGATAACAAACCATTAAAATCTGCTCATCTGCCGAATACCGAATACCGAATACCATAAAAAATAAACATAATATCTGCAGAGCTGACCTATATAACAACCAGAACAGTTTCTGCAGTTTATCTCTTCTTTTGCTTATTTTTAAATATATCTGTATATATTTAGTTGCCCAGAAATGCTATATTCTTTTTAATATGTCTTTATATTGAATATTTAACATATACCTGATGAACAGGTTATTTAAGATATATTATTGCCTAATTTAAAACAGACAGTCTCTTGTAATTATGTAAGCATTAGTAGATAGTCCTTACTGCCTACAAGTATAATTGACGATCATAACCACCACATAAGAAAATTAAAAACAAGTTAGAACGTTGCAGTCGAACGCACCCGACTGCTGAATACTCTGTTCCCAGTTCGGTACAATTTGGGTATTTGTGGGTTCGGAAAGATACGCGAAAAAAACAGTAGTTTGTATGTCAAATTTGATGACTCTACCTGTACAGGTGTGGGAGATATAGATTTTGCTTATTTGCGGGGGAGGGGGTGGAGGCATCAAACATTTTATTTGATGCAGAATTGTTCAGGTTGTGATCTTGGCAATCTTGACACTTCATAAATTGAGGATGTACACCAACATGTGTACCAAGATTGGTTGCTCTAGCCTCAAGGATGTGGAAAGAAATTGCGTTCATACCCACAGACGGACAGACGGACATTTCGCAAACCCAATATACTCTTTTTTCTATCGGGAAGAGAGTACAAAAAAAATTGGGTTTTAAATTTGGATTTCATCAAAAACTGAAAACGCACTCAAACTTTTATTTTTTTTTTAATTATATGATATATTTAATTATACTGTTATTATTATATAAACAACTTAAATTAAAATTAATAGAATAAATACTAAGGCAACTTAATCTAAGATTAAGTCCGAATATATACAACATTTACAATAGTCTAGAAAAGATATTATAAAATAATATTTCAAAAACCATTAAAATTTCAATATAATAATATAAAGGAACTTGCTGAGGTGTGGTTTTATTGAAATTATAGTTATAAGTTAATAGATTATCATAAGTAATAGAATTGCAACAATTTCAGCTTTCAATGAAACATAAAATTAATTTACCTTACCTATCCACTAAAATCTAAATCTTTCTAATTACTTTCTCTATTTATTATATGTTTTGATTTAATTTAAAAGTGTTTGCCTTTTAAATTGACTAAATTTAATAGTTGTATAGTTAAAAAACTGGAATATGTAAACTTGTACAAGCAGTTTAATAATTTAAGAGTTTAAAATTTAATGATAAATTCTAAAACTGCAAATTTCATTAAGCTAAATTCTGAAATATATTTTTGCATGTCATGTATAACCTAAAAATGCCAGTAAAAATGTGTAAATTGAAATTTATGTAAAATGACGTGTAATAAATATCTGAAAAGGTAATTAAAGTGAATGATTTGTGGGAAATGTGCGGCTGTAGGCCAAGAAGAGTCACAAACATAACTAACTGGATTTCTCCTTATACTACATAACAACAACTGGCAGTTCTATGTGGCTATAAATGTTGTTGTGTGTGTGTGTGTGTGTGTGTGTGTGTGTGTGTGTGTGTGGGGACAAAGACAAAGATGAATCCGCGAGTGCAGAAATTGTGGCACTTGATATCCATAAATAAGTACGTCACAATGTGAAAGTCGATGTGAGATGCAAAACAGCTCAGTTTTTGCCATTTATGCAGAAGTGAAGCTCAAAGTGCCACCGCATCTGCAACAGCAATTGTTGCAAGTGTTGCCAGTTGCCAGTTGCAAGTCGCCGGTTTTCAGTTGCCAGTTTGCCAGCAGATGCAACATGCAACGACTGCAGCTTGCAACTGCCACGGAGCGGCATTCATTCTCTTATGAAATGGATTTTGTCATTTATTTATCGCTTTTTCACATACAAATGAAATCTGATTGAAATGTGTCTCTGTCCCTCTGCTCCGGCTGTGGGTGAATGCACACATACCCCTGCCACCACCCTGTTCCCTCCCTCCCCCCCTTACCCTGTTAGAGAGCTCTAAGCAGAGATTTGAATGTTCCTGGAAACGGAGTGACATGCTAGCCAAAAACCAACCAGGCCAAGAAGAAACGTTGGAGAAACAAACGCTGATGCCTAATTTGGATGCGAAAGCAGGCAACATCAATTTGGCCAATTATATTGACACTTTCGCTCGGCCATTGGCTAGTAGAGGGGGGCTTGAAGCGGGGGGTACGCTGCTTGGCCAGGCGGCAATCGCATCAATCGACCGCCGACTGCATTCTACACTCATAGCCAGAACAATGTCCGACAAGCTGTGAGCTGCCAAGGCCCAACTGGCCGATCTGAGAAATTGGCATATCTCTGCTTGACAATCAAATCTCGGCCTTAAATAGACGCAGCTGGCGGCTCACTCACTCAGGCAGAGTCCCTCCTTCCCCACTCCCTCGACCCCGGTCAACGCCTGTACTCGAAGCTGGCAATGGTCATCAATTCGCTCGCCTCTCGATGATGTCGCGATGATCGCTGCCGCGTCTCGGCTCGGCCCCAAAAGTGCCGCGCCACAGACGCAATCTCTGTGAGATCAGCCGCAGTCTCAGTCTCAGTCTCAGCTACAGCTTCAGCCGCAGTCGCAGCTTTGTTGCACGCTGCTTAGATGCAACAATGGCTGCGGCAGCGATCGTGACACAAGTGCGACGCTGTAAGCGACGCCTCGCGCTCAACCTAGGACGCCGGAGACGCAGAGCGGGCGGCGTGTCAGAGGTGCCGCCAATTTTTCAACACCCAGCAGCACGCGGCTTGCCCCAGCGCCGCAGCTGCAGGCTCTGGCTGCAACCACAGGCCGCAGAGATATCAACAGATATTGCTATTCGGTTATAAAAATTCTAACTGGAGCAATTGGGGCTGTGGTTCCGAGGATCGGCATCGGCTGCAAGTTGGCTTACAAATTTGTTGCAAGTGACAGTTACTCTGTTTCTGTTGTGGCACCAACAACATCTCTCCTCTCTGCCCCATGCACCTCCTCCTCCTACCCGCGTGGTAGCCTCTTCATTTAGCCACCAAATAGCCGCACTCCAGTTAGCCGGATAATGATCGTGAGAGAATTCATGGCGCTGATTACTCGAATTGCCTGGAATTTTAATGCAATCAAAGTGCTAATTTGTGTTTGTTGTTAATTATTGTCGCAGCAAGAACTGCAAGTGAAGCCGCTTTTATGGCCAGCGTTTAAAATATTATAGCTACATATATTAGCTTTTACCTAATGTGTATTAGAGGGATGAAGAAAATAACTATAAGTTAGGTAATATTTTATTCGAATGAAATTTAATTATAGACCAACAGCAAACTTTGCAAGCTGTGCGAGACTTATTTATTATTATTTAAAAATATTATGTAGCATCAAATATTGCATTAAAACATTTTCAAAACTCGTGCCAAAAATTCAAAAGAAGTTGTTTCATAGCAACTGCTTCTTCAATATTTCCTACTCACCTAACTTTGTCAAAACTAAATTGATTTCCATTCAGACACCTTACAACTTATAACAAAAGTTAAATGTTGATTGTAATAATAACACGAAAGGACGGCTATCTTCGGAGTGCCGAAGCTATATACCCTAGCTAGAATTAATTTTTATACAAAACTTAATTTTTGTCTTATTGCTCCTATGGGAGCCATGTAGTTCGATTTTGATGGAATTATAGGAAACTTTTTGAAGTATAATAAAATATTTTCAGAACATATATACTTTGTTAGGTCGGAAACGTCTCCTTCAGTCCATTAAACATTTCGAGACATAAATTTAATACCCTCTGCTGGGGTATAACAAGTGTTGCATGCAAAAACTGATTTTTCACCCGATCGTTCCTATGGCAGCTATATGATATAGTGACCCGATTTTGATCAAATTTGGTCAGATTGTAGAAAATATTTAGAAACTCGGTTTGGGTGAGTTTGGTGAGGATATCTTTATAAACAACGAAGTTTTTCATACAAAACCGTTTTCTAATTTTGATCGCCCTTCTCTGCGATTCTCAAGAATTCAAGGGACCCCACTACAATTTATCATTTTGGAGGTAGACTTTGTGTGTAGCAATAACTTATTTTGGAGGTCCACTTTAGTGTGTGTGTGTGTGAGTGAGTGAGAGAGAGTGAGTGAGAGAGAGAGAAAGAGAGAGATAGAGAGAGAGTGAGAGAGAGAGTGCGAGAGAGAGAGAGAGAGAGAGTGAGAGAGAGAGAGAGAGAGTGAGAGAGTGAGAGAGAGAGAGAGAGAGAGAGAGAGAGAGAGTGAGAGAGAGAGAGAGAGAGAGAGAGAGAGTGAGAGAGAGAGAGAGAGAGAGAGAGAGAGAGAGAGAGAGAGAGAGAGAGAGAGAGAGAGAGAGTAAGACTGAGAGAGAGAGAGAGAGAGAGAGAGAGAGAGAGAGAAAGAGAGACAAATCGCCCTTCTCTGCGATTCTCAAGATTTAAAGGGAGTCCACTACAAGTAACCATTTTGGAGGTCTCCAGTTGATGGCCATTTTCAAAAAAATAAAACCCTTTCATCGATTGGTCGTTTAAGCTATATGAGAAAATTAATAAAATTGTGGTTCCTATAGCGAAATAATAAGTTCAGTGTAGTTAATTTAAATATTTATTTATTTATTTTCGATTACCACACGGAGTGTCATTTTGACCATGGTATGTCTTCTACATTAATGAGTAATATTTATTTTATACAATTTTTATTTTAATTAAATATTGTGTATTATTAATTAAGTAAATAAATTAATAGTTGCATTCAATTTTAAGCTGTGTATATAATTTATTTCAACTTCTTTCAAACAAATGCCAAGTACAGACTTTAACTGAATTGAAACCTATTAATTGTATTGATATCTTTCAGATAACTATACTCAGGCTTTATCTATTAACTCCTTATATAGTAATAGTTATAATGGCATATCAAAATGTCATAATATTATGTTCGCAAAGTTGGTATTCAATATTACAACTTCAGCTTTGAAGCAGTGGACAGTCGTCGAACTCAACGATGTTGTGACATTTCAGCTGATAAGTGCGATTTGTTTACCATGGTCTACACCTCCTCTGTGCCTCTCTACCCCTGTACCCCTGTACCCCGTATCCCATAGTCATGACTGGGCTGTCTTGGCGGCTGTCTTGGCTCTTTGCTGTGGTCTTGGCCCGGTAGGCGTTGCAAAGCACAAAGTGTGCATAATAAAAGTTTGAAGTCGCGCTAAATTGGGTGATAAAGTTGATCCGGGCACGATAAGCCCATTATAAATGCATTTAATGGCTAAATATTAAATGTATCTTCGTGTCGTTGTCGTGCTCGAGTGCCTTCGCTCTCTCCGCACGCTAGATGTCTGCGCCGAGTCCCACATCCCGCAGCCCACAGATCCCAGCCCCAGATCCCAGTTCCAGATCCCAGATCCACCAAGGTTCGGGTGTCAGGTGACTGCCAGCGATCTTGTTGCCTTGGCTGGCTCCGCCTGCGCCCCGATCCCGGCTGAATTTATGAAGTTGTTTGCGCTTATTAAATTTTAAGTTGAACACTTTTCGCGCCTGGGGCAGACATGCAACTCCGCACTTGGCACTGCCACTTGCCACTTGCCGCTTGCCACTTGGCACTTGGCGACAACTTGGCGTTACCTCGAGATGCACAGATAAGATTCTCTGACTGGTGACTGGTTCCCAAACGGGGCACTGGACTCGCAATTAGCGACGGCGCTTGAAATGTGTTGAAAGATATTTGATGAATGGATAGCGTGCCAGGCGGTTTGGGTAATTGCGCGAAGTTCGGAGTGAGACACTCAAATATTAAACACATATTAACTCAGCTCTTAACAAAATTGTGCAACCTTTACAAATTAAGAGGCTTACAACAATCAAAACAAAAATTGAATGGGAGAAAAATCTTGTTGATCTTATGAAATTGATGTGTAGTTCGGTTAAAACTCAGTTGAGTAGCTAACACTTTCTAAAATTAAAGAATTATTAACTACAAATAAAAACTTTAATTAATTTAATTTACTTTGATTTATGGACATATTCTAGCGCTATAATTTCAAAACTTTTACGTACTAGTGCTAGTCAAGAATGATATAATATAGTAATAATGATAATATCAATCTTAATGTTAAATTATAAAGTAATTATTAATATTATTGGGACAAATCAGACATGGATTCACTATAAAAGATAACACATATTATTTATACTAATAATTTTATAATTAATTTATTCATATTATTATATTATATATTATTTATTAACCTATTATTTCTTAAAAAGAAATTTTACCAATTTTATTTAATATCAAACTGTAGTCAATTAAAGAATGAACTATACCAGCCACAAATCTGTATTTATTTTAGGAGCAACATTTTCTTTTGTATATATAATACCCTGATAGTATTTATTTTTATTTATTTATTAATATTGATAGCTCTTATATCTATGTGTAACTGTAATGATGTGTATGTGTAAAGTAAAAAGTATATACAGTAATGGTAATGTTATTTGTAGATATGTTATAGTGCGTGTAAGGTAAAATTAATAGCAATAGAAATATATATACAAGTTAATGTTAATAATTTGTATATTAACAAAAGTATTTTATATATGTAATTAGAGGGTTGAGATCTGGTCATGAAGATTTTAAAGAGACCCTGATAGTATACAATTTGTAGTTTGGTTAATTTTGTTAATTTATTTCCAAATTGTGTTATTTTTATATCATTTCTATGTTTATGTTTTATGTTTTCTATGATATGTGCCGGCTATCACAGTATGCAAAGGATCATTCTACCCATAATTCCATATCTTTACATTAAGTTATCCTTAGTTCTACAAAGCATTTTTGTAGTTGTCAATCAACCCTTTCGTTTGGCGCTCTTATCCGAGCGACGCTCTCTCGTGAGAGGATTTTCAATAAGAGAGTATGAATGAAGGAATTTGATCAAAAAGTGTGCATTATTATTATGGTACCAGTACCATACTTCGGACACCTTATAGCGCTTTTTACCCAATCCAAATTCAAATTATTTTAAACATTCTGCAAATGTTCGGGACAAGACCTTTCCAACCATACCAAATCTAAGCTCTACCTTTAACCTTAAGCACCCAAAGATGTGTACCACAAGTTTGTATATATACGTTTATAATAATAATATAATAAAATTGATTATCCATTGATGGCTACTAAACAACTATGATATATTCTTAAGCACACAGGCTAGAAAAACTAACACGGTACCTATTTATAGGCACCCTGCTGTATTTGTTAGCTACTCCCGACTCTATTAGATGCACATTGGACATTCAAATAAAGATGTCGCATTGAATGAATTATGAATTATATCACACGCTAGCGACCAAATTTGGTCAAACCCGGAATACAGAGTCAGAGTCAGAGTCTGAGTAAGAGTTGGAGCCAGAGTCAGGGCCAGAGTACATGAGTAGAGGCCAGAAGGAAGACAATGCCTCGTGTTGGCCTGGCGCTGGCCAAACAATGACAATGGCGCAGCTATAAGAAATATGTAGAAACCAGCAAGAGACAACTGCAGCTTTATAGAGAGAGCCAGGGGGTGGACCGTGGATTGTAGCAACCAAGTGGCAACGATATGCCAAAGGCGACTGTGGCATTGTGTCGTCGTTTTGGATATCTTCATATGGCCATGGTGGCCGCCACGCCGAGCATTTAGTTGCATTTATTTGTTGCTATTAACTGGCGCGCTGACGCTTATCGACGCCAACTGGTCCTGGTGCTGGTCCTGCTCCAAACTCCAGCCTAGACACGGAAAAGAAAAGCGCACGCGGCAAGAACAATTGCCAAAGAGCAAACGATGCCAGCTAACAGCCGCCCCCGCCCTCGATATGGGCATGTCCAGTTGGTCGTGGCGCACGTAGTATTGTTATCGGCTGGCAGAGATGTGCCCAGACTCAGACTCAGAGCCAGGCCCAGAGCCAGACTTAGAGCCAGTCTCAGAGCCAGAGCCAGACCCAGTGCCAGACCGAGTGCATTCTTATGCTATATTTCTC
This sequence comes from Hirtodrosophila histrioides, assembly GCA_037075165.1. Lineage (NCBI taxonomy): Eukaryota > Metazoa > Arthropoda > Insecta > Diptera > Drosophilidae > Hirtodrosophila > Hirtodrosophila histrioides. The sequence continues at coordinate 55,687 of JBAMCL010000561.1, forward strand.
GTTTCGATTCTAAGGCTCCAAGTCTGTCCGGGCTGCAGCTACTGCGCTTTTCATATGGCTCTCACAAACAACAACAAAAACAGCTTGTTCATATCTCAGAATTGGTCTGCGGATGAGGTTGCCATGAGGCTGCTACCGTTGCAAGTTGCCAGTTGCTGTTGCCAGTTGCTGTTGCCAGTTGCCCATGCCCATTGTGACCCACCCGGTCCTGCGGTTGCGGTTACCTTATAATGTGCCTGGTAATGCTCATCGTAATTTTTCCACATTGACGCTGCTTTTTCAGCGGTTTTGGCCATCTCGCTGCTTTAATCTGCATATCTTCATTTGAGTCTGCCGCTTTTGCTCTTAAATGCTCTGCGGTATCCCGGCTACCAGTTGCAGTCCCACATCCCCAGCTTATGTCCCTCTTCCTCACCCTCACCCTCTCTACCTCTCCCTAACATGTTGCAGTGGCGTTTTTAGCAAAATAATGAGAATCATGATTCTGCTTTGCTTCGGTTTCTGCTGCCCCAACGCTATTTTCAGTTTTTACGCCATTTTTTGTGTATTTTTTTGTTTTTTTTTCTTTCTTTTTGGTTTTGTGTGTACAAATTGATATGCAAATTTTTGAGTAGCGCTACCGGCACCAAATGCTGAGAGACTCCTCCGATCGAGCCTGCATTTATCGTAGCTAAAATGCTTCTGGAAACGAACGTTAATTAGCCCCAAAGTGTTGGAGACCACAGCGGCCAATGATGTCACCGAGCTGCCATTTGGATTTGAACTTGGTCTAGTTGCTTTGAGTCTGGTTAATCGAAGGAAACTGCATAAGAAGGAGCTGGGCACAATTCCGAAGAAAAACCTTGAATATACTATACAATATATCAGTAATTTCAAAGGCGCTTAGAATAGAAAAAGGAACACAACTATCTTAATATAGATGCTATATGAGCGCACTAAAAATATAATTACCTTATTAATTTTATAAATATATTGGTGCAACTATCTAAAAGAATAACTCAGAAATTATAGGATTCCCACTGTATAAGACTGACATTAACTCTCCTTAACTATTTAAACTCCATTAACACTGAGCTTTTGCTATGGAATGAACTATAGGATAAAAGGCCAATATTTGCGGCATGAGCTTTGTATATAAAGCTAGAGTCTTGAAATTTAACATAAATTTAACTAAAACTAAAGTATAATTTTGGATTTTATTTTATTCAAATTGGACCACGCCTGGACCCCCATCCCATCCAACAATGGGAACAAAAATTCCATATTTTGACAGAAAATTTAGCTATATAACTAGTTTTTTTACATATATACAATATTTATTTAACAAATTTTGAATTCAGTAATCCTTAACACTAAATTTTTACATTTTGCTGTTACTCAAAGTTAACTTATAATGTAGTGTTGTATTTGAATATTTTATGTACATATCGTGGTTTCAGAGTTTTTGTGGGTAGTCCTAGATGAAGGGGTTTCATCAGCTAGTTTTTATTGTATAGGTTATATAACTAGAGATTTGAAATTTTGCATGAACGTAAGTTAGACTAAAGTAGACTAATTGCCATTCAAATGGTTTAAATCTTCCAATTCATCTTCGTATAATTCACATTGATAAAACGAAGTTATCTGCGAATCCCAATTCATGATATGACTGTGAATTGACAATCCTTTTTCGTGTATTTGTAGAATTCAGGATTTGTTGCTTATAATCGCAATATCAGCTCTGTTTCTTGAAGTTTAAGTATATATTTTAAGAGCATATTCTGCCTAAAGTATGGAAAAGCTTAATTTACAAACGTAAGTATATATACTTCAATATTTATGATGTCTTTAATATAACCTCATAACTTTGCGAACTGTGCAAGAAAGCTTTTCCAAAAGACAGCTTAGAAGTTTGTTGTTAGTTAACTGCAAAATCTTTGTGAGTAGTCAATAACTTCCTCCCACATGCTCTCCCAGCTAAAATCGCAGCATTCTCAACTTGCAGCATTCACTCCATTTTGATAAATCCACTTTAAATACTGCTGAGCATTCACTGCCCCTGCCCCAGCCTCTGCACCCGTCTGGTCACAGCCCTCTACCGTTGAGAACATGGCCACAATAATCTTGGCCGCTTCCCGCCACTCCGAGCCCCGCTCTGTTGCCTGCTCAGGAGCGCTGGCTGGGAAACAAGTTTCTGCACTCGCATAATCTGCATGAACCATAATTTTATTGAGAGCACGCCTGCCAATAAATAACTCCATTCCGGTCCACCCCGCACCTCGGATCGCCTGGCGAACGGGCAGCAGCCGTGGCCATTTATTAATATGGAAATCTACAGAGAGGCCGCTGGAAGCTGGAAGTGCTTCTGCTTCTGTTGTGTGCAACGTTGCAAGTTGCCAGTTGCCAGTTGGCAGTCGCCACTCGCAGCCTAAACACATTACACGATAGCGTCAAATGGAAGCCGATGGAGCACGCCACTTGGCGCTGCCCCTACCCCTGCCACCGCCCCCAGCCCTACTCCAGTCCCTGACCCTGCAACAGCCTCTGTTGTTGGTTGTCGATGCCGCCATCGTCATCATCGTGGTCGTCATCCGCCTCGTTCTCATTGTTATCGGAATGCTGCTGCGCCATAAGCAACTGCCGACGAGGAGGCTAAGAATGGGGATGAGGATGAGGATGAGGATGAGGTTGGGTACGAGGATAAGGATGAGGCTGCAGCTGGAGCTGGACCACGAGCTGAGGTCGAGCTAAACAGGCGGCCATCACAAAAGGCTGGCGACGTAGTCGAACGCAATTTCAATTTCATGTTATCCGCAAAATATTCATTTTAATATCTCCTCAATCCAGCGAGGGATGCGACCTGGAACAATGCTCTGGACTGTTGCCAGGAGTAGGGAGAGACAGGGACACGCCTTATAAACACACTTTACAAATATGATATCCATAAATATCGCTAATAACCAATCCTGTCCAGTGTTCAAAATGCAAATTGCTTGTGTCCTGCCCCACTCAACTTCTTGCCGCTGGCCAAGCTCTGTGGTTGGCTATGTCGGTGGTTGTGTGCCTCGTTGTCCTGCCCCACGCTGCCCCGCCTCGCCTCTCCGCTCAGCTTAGCATATGAAATGTTGTAGCCGCCATAATCCCCAGCCCGACAGGCAGACAGACACTCTCCGAAGCTAACTACGAGATACACACATATCTGTATCTCTAACTGCATCTGTATCTGTAAATGTATCTGTATCTGGACTGCTGCCATTTGGCACATTCGGGCATAATCATAATGCACGCAGCGAGTCCTGTCCCTGTCTGGCTCCCCTTTTTACTTACATGACAGTTCCTGTTTTGTCCTTGCTGCACAACAGTCATTTTCCTCCCTGCCAGCTCGCAACGCGCATGCAAAGTTACCGCTGCGGTCCTGGCGGTTTTCATTTTCATTCTGCCAACACAGGGGGGGCACAGCTCCATCTAAAATATAGCAGGACATAATCCTGCATCCTTTTAAAGGACAAGCACAGCTGCTGTACTGAATGCCGTAGTCATTGATTTGACAGAACTACGCACTTTAATAACTGAATAGGGTAAAGGATGAAAGTTAACACAGGACTCGTTCCTGAACTGAAACTGTAACAAACTTTAGTATTTTCAAGGTTTTAGCACTTCATAGCTTTTTCGGGATGGAAACAGAGAAAGTTCATCTTAATTTCTTATCTTACTTAGGTCAAAATTGTGACCTAACCTGAAATTTTACATATAGTTAAATTTCAATTCGTTTTCTGGCAACGCCATCTAGAAAGTTGGCAGCCCTTTGGCGACAAGTTGGCAGGACGCGCAACATTGACATTGAAAGCTAAATGAAAACTATTTCTGGGCTGATTATCGAACTTAGGAACTTCAGCGTACCTTATCGATTGACTAGAAGAAGGATTTTGATTTGAATTATACTCAGAAACAGAGTATTTCTAAACTTCTGAAGTGTACTATTCAGATTGAGGTCTACCATAAATTTCCTGAACTGTAACTATAACAAACTAACGTATTTTCAAGGTATTTAGTTTTGTCAAAAGCTAACCATTTTCAATAACAGGGTATTGTAACAGAGAAAGTTCATCTTCATTTCTCTATCTTCACTCAGGTCACAATTGAGGTGACTTCGAGTAACCTGAAATTTTACATATAGTTAAATTTCAATTCGTTTTCTGGCAACGCCAGAACATAGGAACTTAAGCGCAGGGTGCCAAGCACCTTATCGATTGACTAGAAAAAGGATTTTGATAATTAACTCAAAACAGAGTTTCTAATTTAAGTGTACTATTCAGATTGAGGTCTACCATTTTAGTAAATTAGGTTTGTAGTATGTTATACCATTTATTTTCTCAGCTAACGAATACATTTATAATTACACGTAAGTTTCTAGTTAAATCCTAGTTCAATCTTAAGCAAGGCCCCAAGCCAAAGGACACTTTGTAATTGGCCCAACCCTTGTGAACTTTGTAGATAGTTAGGCATTAACAAATGCAACTAACATTTGCACTAACTAACAATTTATTAAAACTGCCGTTTACTTTGTCAAATTAGAATATTATTTATTTAGAATGTAAATATGAACAGTGGACCACAGACTGCAAATTGTAACCACAGCTTATTTTCTATTTGTGTGTATGAGGTGTGTATGAGTGTGTGTGTGTGTGTGTGTGGGGTGTGTGTTAAATGCAAACATTTAGCGACACGCACATTTGTTTCCTTTTTGGCCCCCACTCAACAGCTACTACCCCCGCTGCCAGCACTTTAGGCCCTGTAGATGCGGGTTCGACGACGTCATTAATATTTATGCCATTCTATGGATGGCACTGGCTGGACTCACTTTTTGCACTCTACACTCGCACACACACACCACACACACCACACACACACACACTCACAAAATGCAGTACATTAGAAATGTAATTATTATTTTAATTGGACTGCAGTGCTCATTTTGTCAACGGGGGAGGCAGGGCAGGGGCAGCAGACGGGGCTGGGGTTGGGGCGGTTGGTACACGTATTTGGCAGCGCCACAAATAATAAATGACTGCAAATTTTGTTGGCTTTGCCGCTTCCATTTGGCCATTTGCTCGTCGGTTAACCGAGCCACTGTAAATATGAATAATTTGCCATGGCCGGCCATTGAATTTGTATTCAGCTCCAGTTTCGCCAGCGCCCATAAAATGCGGCTCATCATAAAATCAAATGTTTCAGTATACAGAAAATGTTTGCTATTTATTTTTCAGCTCTTGCCAACATTTATTGCCACGCCCCTGCTGCGGCCCCTCCCTGGGGCTCCTCCAATCAGCGCGTTGCAGCCACCTTCCAGTTAACCGTACAAAGTTGCAATATCCGCGGCAGCCAGCTGCCGGATTCAAATTCAATCATTTTCCTTGCCCCCATCGTCATCTTATTTTCAAGTAAGAACGCTCGAGTCGACAGCTAAATACCCTGTAACAACAGCTGAAGTTTCACATATTATCTTAGCAATTAATGAAAATTCCAATTTTAGTATATGTTCTGCCGAATGTAAATGATATCCATTAAAATGTAACTCCAGCTAAAGGCCCTGGTAGCCATGGCTAAGAATACTATGTCAACTCTCTTAGTTTATTTAACTATTAGCTATCATTATATAAATAAATAAAATAAATAAAAATTCCAAAAAAATTGATTTTTTTTATTTAAACAATTTCAATATTGGGAAATAAAAAAATAGATGATTTTGTATTGTCAGGTCTTAAATACCACAATATAGTTCTACCTCTTAGATAATGTACTCCCGTAACTTTGTCAAAACTTAAACGATTTAGAAGAGGAATGTCATTTTGATCATGTTTACACTCTAAATTCATTTGACAAATCAATTTTATTAATTTTCAAGCACACACATTTTCAAAATTTTAAATTCTCCAAAAATGTACATCTTGAAATTTCATTTTTAATCGATTGCGGATATTATTTAGTATATTAGTATAAAAAGCTATTTCAAAACTTGTTCTGAGGATTTTTTTTTATTTATTTTAATTTATATGATATATTTAATTTTACTGTTATTATTATATTAACAACTTAAATTAAAATTAATAGAATAAATACTAAGGCAACTTAATCTAATTCTAATTCTAATTCTGAGGAAGTTCGTTTTCTGACAAAATTTATGCTGAAAATTCATAAAATTTCGACAATAGCTCTACCTTGGTAGCATAACTCCCATAATTTTGTCAAAAGATAACCAATTTTCAATAACAGGGTATTGTAAGAAGGATGTTCACTTCCTTTCTTATCTCTTTCATCTCTCGCACTTGCAGCGTTCTTCACTTTAGAGTTGTCTGTGACTCTCACTCCGAGTCAGGAGCCGAGTTCTTTGGTTATTACCAAAAATGAGAACACGAACCAAGTTGATTGTTTTGAGGCACATCATGGATGAATTTGATGATAATAGCATAAATATCAAAAATGGCTATGAGGAGTGTAAGTTTAGTTATTTTACTGGAATTTAAGCGACTCCGCTTGTTTTTAGGTTAGAATTGCTGCAGGATGAAATATCGTTATAATTCAAGCCGGACTTGAACCGGAATTATAAAATAAAACCGTATACGTACATATACCGAGGTAGTTCAATTAAATTGCATATTTGAACGCCAAGAGATATTTATGCTATCTCAAGTTGATATCTAATGGATTTCTTGGGTATTAACATGTGAGGGTTCCACTGGCCTATGCCTATAGCAGGTGGTGCAACTGCAAATGCAGCAAGTGGAGCAATTTGCGACCAAAATGTACAACTCAATTGGACTGGCAAGTGCAACTGGAAGCCAAAGAAGCATCGCCATCTATATAAGGAAGACGCACACAGACAAACAAGTCTGTATAGATATATTTATATACCTGAGCGGACATGCGAATGGTAAAAAAAACAAAAAAAACAACAATGAAACAAGAAACATAAATTCAATATGAACTTGTGAGAGAAGGAAACCAAATCGGAGTGAGTGCAACTCAGAGTTGGATCGGGATGGAAATGGAGATGGAGATGGAGTCCGGTTCGCTCCACGCTCCACTTGTCGCCATTGCTGCTGACTCAGGAGCTGCTCGCTGCTCATTCGCCGTTGTCATTCCTTTTAATTTCATTTATTTTGCAAAATACAATTTAATTTGATGTGAATGCAACTGACAACTGGCAACGAAGACAAAAAACAAAAAAAGAGAGAGAGAGAAGAGCAGAGCAGAGAAGTGAAGTAGAAGAAGCAAGCAACGACTAAAACGGCGAACAACTGGCAAAGAAGTCGTTTCCTCTCAGTTGAGGCCTCCTTCTTCCATAAGGCAAATATTGAACTACAATAATCATCAACATCGACATCCACATCGACATCCACATCGACATCCACAACCACATCCACATCCACATCGACATCGACAACGGCGCAGCGGCCATATCAGCGACATCCCCGTCATCGGTCGCCATTTCGTGCCGTCGCGTCGTTCTCATCATCATCATCGTTGGCTCCCTCCTCTTCGTCAGTTGCTGTCCGTGGGTTGCATGTAGGAGCCGGTTGGTGGGGGGGGGGGGGAGGGTGCGGATAGTCAGCTGAAGACAATCAAGCGCAAAAACGAACGAGCAATTGTGGCACACGGATGAGCCAAGCCAATGATTGTCATGAAGATAACAAAAGTTGCCTTTTTGCATACCAAACATCGCCAGCAACAACACCAACACACAGCAACATCAACAGCCAAACGGCAACAACAACATGCACCGCAGCAACATGTTGCTCAAAACTAACAAAGTATTGATTGCGCCGATTGCAAGTGGATGTGGATCACTCGTCGTTGTCGTCGACAGCAACATGGATTGTCATCCAACTTCAGCAGCAGCAGCAGCATCGGCCATCAGCTTCAGCCTCAGGCACAGGCTCAGCCTCAGCCTCCGCTGCATCCTCATCCTCAGCCACCGCATGCAACAAAAGTCATTTAGTTATTGTTGTTGCTGCTTCTGCTGCTGCTGTCGATGCTCAGATGTTGAGATACTTCGATGATGCCGACGACATTCTCATCCGCTTATCAAACTTCAAACAAATCATTTTGTTGGCGGCCTTGTGGGCTACTCCACTCGTGCTCCACTTGAATAGTCGTCGTAGGTCAGGGAGGCAGAGGAGCAAGGAACTTCATCAACTATATGCAAATGTTGGTTATGCGAACAACATACTTACAAAACTGCGATTACTGCAGGGATTGAGTTTGGTTCTTTCAAAACTCTATATTCTGCAAGCCTATAAAATAAAAACTTAATTTAAAACTCATTTTCGGCAAGAAGTGCAAGGAAAAAATGTAGGGAGAGCTATTAAAATATTTGATGAAAAATAAACAATAAATTAATTATAACTTTGATTATATTAGTCATATGAAATATCATATGAAATTCAATAAATACTTAATAAATTATCTAAGGAAAACTCTTAATCAATGTCATCTTAATGGTTGTATTGAAGAAACAGACCAGTATCCCATTTCTAAATCCGATTAGATAGTTCTGAATCGAAACATTAAGTGGTTATGAATTTCAGCAGACGATTGAGTATTATATTTGAGTGAATAAAACAGAAACTATTCGAGCATAACTTCGGTAAAGAAACAGGTTCTGTTTTATTCAAAAACGGGAACATCGATTTGGATTAAAGGGAACTGGGAATTAGATACAGTCCTGATTATTTCCATTCATTTAAAAAAGTATTACTTTATTTTTTACTAAGCAAATATGATTCTGAATGAGATTCTTTTGCACAACTTTTAACAAGGGATAATTTTTTGCTCACTGTCAATAAAACAATGTTTTATTAAGTTAGTTAACCTCTGCCTTTTAGGCAAAAACCTCTTCCGAACTTGATGGTTACGCGTGTATTCAATAAATCGACTTATAAAATTGATTGTCTGGAAACTATATACAAAAGATGTATACCATAACTCAATGGAATGAATTGGATTGCTAACCAACTGCAACAGATTTCAACTTCCCTATATGGGACCATTCTCAAGAAGAGCAGCCAGCGTTGTCCATAAACATTTGCCGTCTATATTTATCTACATCTGACATGCTCTAATAAATTTATAAAGCCTGATATAATCGTGGCATCTTAACTCTCCCCCCGTCGATCGTCGACGCTGAGGCACATGTGGGTGGGAGCAGGGATGGAGGCTACAATGTAAACCATCATATGTAATGATGATGATGATGCCATTGGTGCAGTCTGAAGAATTTCAATGCAAGCGGAGAAATCAATTTAGTTTTGTTGGAAAATGATGAGTTCAAAAGGTGTGAAAATACCTACAACAATGCGACGGATTGATGAAGGCGCTGAAAATCTGGAATACTCCCCTGGCCGCAACGGCGGAGACGCAGACATAGATACTATATCTGTGCCGGTTTCGTTGCGGCTCCCTGCCGCAGTTGTGCCACCCAAAACGAGGCAGCCAAGCTGTCATTAGCGGTATTCAAATCATAACATAAATACACTTGTCGTCTGCCGAGTGCCTAGTGCCTAGTGCCGACTCCCAACTCTCGACTGTCGACTGCCAGGAATTAAATGCTGGGAGTCGAGAGCACTTGGGCCTTGCATGGAGTTAGATTATGACAGGCGGGGCGAATGGTAGAGGAGTCTGGCTGGGACGGCCTGACAGCCGACGCGTTGCACAGTGGGACCAGCTGACTTGATTCCTTGCGGAAAACATAGCTACTGAGGCATAAAAGATTTTGTAATAGTAAAATGTATTGAGAAATCATATTCATCTGACCAATATCCAAAGGAAAACATATTTTAGTAGTTCTTATCAATTATTTTTTGAATACTTGTACTAACTCTAGACTGGGGACACATAATTTGTGTGTTGTAGATACTCAAATATCAAAGTAGATAAAGTTAATTTCTCATCTGATTAATCTATCATCTGTTTATAATACAAATCAATAACAATTTCTAAAAAACTCATAATATCTACACCAATTCTTTGCTTAACATTTGCAATCATTTATGCCTCCGAAAAACAATCATAATTCTTATTAATATCAATTTTTGCTCACTTTTCGTCGTCTTGCCCCACAGTGCGACGTCTAATGTTGCAGTTGTTGCTGGTGGCTGGTTGCCGGCTGCTTGTTCTTTGGTTGTTTGTTGTTGCTGTCTGCCTGGCAACTTGTTGGCTGCATTTCATTTTGATAACTTGTCAAAATAGTCTGTCGTCTAGAGGGCCGCCGGGGCGTATGATAAATGCGGCCAGACAGCGAGGAAGCCACTGACAAAGTGTTGAATGTTATGCCACTTTATTATTGCCATTAAATGTAGTACAGAAGTTGTGCCTTGGTCTTCGCCTGGATACACCTTCAAGTTGCTAGATTTGTTGCAGGTTGTCTTTATGGCTCTGCTGGGGGCCCAGACGTAAAGCAGCACACCTCTGGTGGCATAAACTTGTCAGCCAATGTCATAAAACTCAACCCCCCCGGCCCTGTGCTGGCCATAATCCACATTGAATATGAAAACACTTTGGGGAGGCGACTCTTACCGCCCAAATCCCAAACGGGAATCGAACGATAATATTTTTCTAATATTTCAGCAAAAACTCTCGCTGGACATCCCCGCAGCCCACTTAAACCCCACCCAAAGAAAACCAACCCAATACCGAAACCAGCTCTGACCTTTATTAATGCCAGCTGGCTTTATGTGCACGGCTGATTGGAATATGATATCGAAATTGAGTTTTATGCCTGCTCGGCATTTATTTATTTACAAGCGCAAATCGACCGACCGCCTGCCCAGCAACCCACCAGCCTAGCAACAACCCACCTGCCCCAGCTGCCCCACTTCACCTTCAACTAATAAAGTCTTCTGGGCTCCCTGCCTGGACACGGCTTAATTTGTTAGACGTTATCGCTTCCGCTTAAAGCTAACTGCTCTGCCGGCTCCAAACAAAATGCATTTGGCATCCGCTGCAACTGCAACTGCCACTGCAGCCAACCCGTTTGCCTCTGACTGGGTGTGCGACTAGGGGGGGGGGAGTAACCAGAGGTAGAATATGTTGTAGTCACGTGCAGTGTCCAATAAGCCAAACCTATTCGCATGTTGTGCGATCTCTCGCCTTATCGACACTTGCGTGGCCTTGGAACCGAGCGGGGACCAGTTTCAGCTATGTCTATATGATGTACGCAGGGAAGGGGGGGGTCTGGGTATACTTTTATGGTCTCACTTCCATATAAATGTTATGAATTAAACATAAAAATTGTATATTTAACCATTAATCATTTCTGATTAGTTTAGTTAATGTTTAAGATAAATCAGCGCATGTTTTGTAAGTTTTATTTTCAATCATTAGAGATCTTAAGAAGCATTTTTTTGAGTAGTCTGTGAAGCTTTTGTTTCTTAGGAAGTAAAGGCTTAAGATCTATTAAGGACAGCTTGTTTTTGAAATATTATACAATATAATATCAGAATATCTTCAGAAAATCCTTCAACTTTAACTATCTATGAACTTATTAATCTTAGAAACTGCAAGTGCTGGAGAAACGAGGATTGTTTATAGATTCTCAAATACTATAGGCAGATAAGGTTTATTTGATATGATATCTTGCCTTTATACTAAAGTCTGCACCACTTTTTCTTAAATTTTCTTAAAACTCATTTTATTCCTAAGAAATCCATAGATTCTTTAGCCAATGTCTATTAAAATATGGCAGCTCCATAGTTGAACCAATCTCAAATATGTCGATCCGTGTGGTCATCTTGCAGTCACTAAACAACTGTAACAACAACAAGAACCTCGGATGCCTGGCAAGGACAACAACATGAATAATCCATTTTTCGAAACACTTGTAAGCCTGGTCCTCAACGCTGGTCCCATTCCCAGTCGAATGGGACGATCATAGATATAAAGACGACCGCTCGTACCTCAATCCGTCCGCCTGTCGATCGTTGGGTGTTGTCTAGATCGTGGCCACGCATGGGGCAACTGCAGGAGCAGAAGCTGTAGCTGGAGTTGAAGTTGGAGCTAGTACTGTTGCTGATGCTGAAGCTGGAGTAGTAGTCGCCGTCAAGGTTGCCAGCAACACCAGCGCCGAGATTAAAGATTCCACCATAAACAAACAAGCGAAATAATTGAGGCAAAATTGAAGCAAACTACTCGAACTCGCAGCAAGGGGCAGAATGCAACTTGCAGCTTGGCGATCTTCGAATATGGATATGGCCATGGCAATGGGCGCTGCCTCACCACGCTGATGCCACTAAACCAGTTCCCAGTGCAACAATTAGCACGGAATTTGTGGGTGCCATAAAACGCGCTACACGATGGCCGCATGTTGCGCTTGGGCCCATTTCCATTTCGATCGGCCATTGCCAAAGGTGGGTGATAAAACCACAGAGTCTATGGGGCCCCCAGTTTGGGTCTTCTAACGGTATCCAGCCCCAAGTATAGCACTTCAGCTAGTAGCGCCGGCCACGCACTCGCACTCAATTAGACACACTTCAAAGTTGCAGGATGCCCATCAAACGAATGGCATTTGAATGCGAATATCCCAGCCGACATTTGGATTATTATTCATATGCCAGTTTCAGCAGTCGTCCCTCATAATCTCTGCGAGTGCAGACGAAACTTAATTACTCATTGAGATCAAACAAATTGCATGCAACATAAATATGAATAGTACATAGAGCAGATCGGCGGGCCACTTGGCGACTCAGTTGGTGCAACGGGGGGCAATACGGGGAAGATTTTTGAAAATAAAATAGAGATTATAAAGTGGCCCTGAGGCCAAGTGCAAATCATAACAACTAGAAGGGTGCTGGTTGAGAGTGCTCAACTGGCAGATGCCCCTTGCAAAAAAGAAGCTCCTTACTACTGCCAAGGGATTCTTGATAAGCTTCAGTTTTCTTATACGAAACTTTTTGAAACCCTTGGAATATCAATATGACATACAAAAATGTATCTATGATAGGGATATGATAGGGATATCAATATGACATACAAAAATGTACCTATCAAGACTCTTTCTTTCAAAAGATCTCCTGCATTTTACGGTTTTCTAAAGGGATAAAGAGTATATCTTATGACGACCCTATTCCTATGTTCCTATAAGCCCCGATATTCGGAAAATACTATATTTCTATCACTATTATAGTTAGAGTGACAAAATGTGATACACAAATGATAATCTTCTTGAAACTGATTGGCAAAGTCAACATTTTTGAAAGACATTGATAGATAGACATAGACTTTATGCTATTTTCTTGATAAGATTTCTTATAGTATTCGGCTTCTGTTGTTATTATACCCTATCTTTTTAGAAAATGTGTTGTGTGCAGGGCATAATAAGAATTCAAAATGTTGTCTGCATAAAATCTTGATCTTGAAATCCCCGCCTGGCTGCGCCCCAGACATGGCACAATTTCTCATCGCTCATTTCGATGCAGGAGGCCAGATTCGTTAGCAGCCGGGGCAACTCCTTGCCAATAGCCAGACCCTGGCATTTAATGGCTCGCATTTGGCGCATTTGCAGTCTGGGGGCCTGTTAATAGTTCTGCTCCATGTCGACATCGCCCGCGCCCTCGCCCCCGCCCGGCAATTGGGGGCCTAGACTGACACTTTACGGCCCGTTCTGTTAACGGTGTCCGTGCTAAAGGCCGCATATGAAATATGTGCGCCCATGAAATGAGTAAAATTTCTTTGGAAAAGCGCAACATTGTGGAAAATGGAAAATTACAAACAATGCGCGCAATGCAAGGGCACTTTAAATGATAGGTGCTGCTAAAAATGAGAGGGAGAGGTGCTGAAAGTGCCAGGGATAATTATTTTTATAGTGCCACGCGAGACACAAGAGTCCATAACTCAAATTTATGAACCTTGAATGTTACCAGTTATCCCCATTCCTCAGCAGAAATACGCGAATCTGAGGCAACTTTCTTATTTATAAACCCATTCTAAATATTTCATTTTATAGAATGTGTGTTTTAGCGACGTGTAATTTTGTAAATGAAATATTTAACAGGCTCGACGTCAACAATTCAGGGTGAATATAGAAAGGTAGATATGAAAAGTAATAAAAAAAAGCGAAGCTCTTACAAAAGTGATAACAAAGTTAAAAAACAATTGGTTCTAATAATAATAAATAGAACTGTAAGGGTTAGAAACTTAGATAAAGGGATTAAGCTTTGGTGTGGACTTAGAATTTCAAATGGACCTGTTGATGACAGTAATTAGTTCAAGCCGGGATCGGACAGCAAGTGGGTCAGAGGTTAAGGCATCCGCCTTACAGACGGGAGCACCCGGGTTCGAATCTAGCCGACTCTAGACTACTCATATACGGACAAGTTTGGACAAAAATTTCTAACAATAAAGGTCACTGATGAGAATGCTTGGCAACATCCGAAATAGCGCTTTATGGCCAGCCAATACTTTTCATATATACCTTTCTATATTCACCCTGAATTGTTGACGTCGAGCCTGTTAAATATTTCATTTATTTCATTTTATGTTATCATATTCAGTGAACAATTATAATTCGCGGCGACATTAACTTGTTGCGGTCTAGCAATTATAATTTGTTACATCGTCAGAGAAAAGCGCTGCCAAAATGACAACTGTCTAATTACCAAGACTTGAGAGCCTTCTCTTACTACTAAATACTGTGTATTTATCCGAATGATAAATACCCTCGCTGACTTATTAATTGCACTTGTCGCGGCTTTAATTTATCTAACTTTTATTTGGCAACATTAAATACATAATTATGAGACGGTTTAAACAATAAAAATAAGTCTAGAACTGGAACTAGCATTCTACTACTTTTTCATGTTTTCTCCTCTGAACTCTCTCTTCCCTCTATTAAACTTTCTCTTCTAAATCACCTACGGGTTATCTCTGGCCGATCCCAGCTGTGAGCAGGGGCACAGCTTGCCGGAGTGGCAAATAATCTTCCCCCATCGGGTTGGAGATTGCCCACTCTATTTCCCACTCTATATCCTATTTCCTACTCTACAACTATTATATTCTTTCCCATCCCTTCCCTTTCTAGGTCCTTCCCTCCTTAATGTAATCTCTAACCAACTTCGCTGTGAGTTGGGGCACAGCTTGCCGGACTGGCTACTAAAACTTCCCCCACCGGATTGGAGATTTCATTCCTATTGTCTTTCTTTACTCTTCTAGTCCTATGCCTTAATTAACCTTAAATTCTATAAGTTTTTTCTTCATAACTAACTCTATTCTATCTTGCTACAGGCTCTAATAACGCCACCGGCAATTCTTTGCTGTGAATAGGGGCATAGCTAGCCGGACTGGCAAATAAACTTCCCCCAACTTCGTTAATAAATAAATAAATAAAAATAAATAAATACTAAATTCAATTTGTTCAATAAATAGAACAGTCAACTTTTGTAGTAAAAATTAAATTTTGTGAAAAACTTTATTATAAAAGGATAATAATTTATGGAAATCTACGAGCTTGGTAACTTTACAAGTCAAGATATGAATAAGATGTAATGTAGTTATTTTGATATTGATATTTTGAATTACCAAACATGAATCAGACACTAAATGTAGCAGAGAAATTGCATAACAAATATATATACAAGTTTAGGGAAAAATATTTGAGTGTAAATAAAACAAATAAATAAATATATAAATATACATATAGCATTAATTTACACCATTATTAAAGTAGAAAAGGCCAGGTTGCCTGAACTCTTAGTTAAAAATTTCAATACTCAAAAAAAAATATATTAAAATGGAGAAATAAAATGAAATGAAATGAAAAATGAGTTTTCAAATCAATCTAAAAATCAAACCATAAGTCAAAATAAATTGCTCATGAATAAGTTAAAGCAGTAAAAATAGGAAAAACAATTCCTCTTGTCAAAATTTGTGTAATTTAGATTTCAAACTTGGAGTTGCAAGTTTTACTTCTGAAACTCTCGATCTGCGACGTAGAATGACACAATAAAGGGGCTGGAGCTTGGAGCTCTCTAAGGGTCGCTGGCTACAGAGAGTATTAGCTGCAGAGGCAGCATCTGTTGCACAGTTCAGGGGCTGCCACACGATGCGTGCCCCAAGTATAGGAGACGCGTGGCAGACACACGACTGGCGTGGAGGCTGGAAATACTACTTACCACAAACTGTCAATTGCGATGAATTTATTGAACCCATAATTGTTGCGATCTTGGGTGAAGAATGCGACCCATTTCCCGGAAAAGAAACATCAGAAAAGTTTTGCAATTTGCACGCTGGCTTTATTTTTATATTTTTGATCATTCGATTTTCGATTTCGCTTTTTATATGCAACTACCACAGTTTACATTACGTGTATCTACTTTTGTATTATTTATATATATATATATATATATGTATCTTTATGTGTAGCCATAAAATTAGTTAATTGTGTGAGGGCTGCCAGGTTGGATCTCATTTCCTGTTCCTGTTCCTGTTCTCGTTCACGTTCACGTTCTGCAATTTATACAACTTATTGCTAGACTTAATGCATTTAAATGCCTTCAAGATCGCTATTAATTACTCGTACTATATGTATATAGACACAGAGGATATATTCGTATATGTGTGCTAGATCAAGCTTAGCGTAGTGTTATGCTCAAGATATGTACTCCACAAAAACCATGTGTGTTCCAATTGGCCAGGACTGTCCTTCAGCTACTTCTCAGCGCCCCGCGACTCCGACTCCTCCGCATCCGCCTCGGGCTCGGCGTCAGCATCCACCTCCCCATTGTCGTCCTGATCCTGCTCCTGCTCATGCTCATGCTCGCTCTGATTGCCAGTGCTCTCATTTTGATTGTTTTCCACCTTAATGCTGCTCAACGGATGCCAGATGTTATTACTCACAGCTCCGTCATCCTCCCGCGAGGAAGGACTCTCCGCCGGCTCGGAAGTTGGTGACTTGCTATTACTTCGTCCCTCCAGCCCATATGGATGATGTTGCTGACCTGCGCCCCCTAGAAAGCCGGGAAAACTCAGCAGTCCGGGTGGATACGGATACTTGGCGCCGTTTGCAAAATGCGGCGGAGGTATGTTGGCAAACGCGCCAGGACTAAGCTCGCCGGGCTAAGGATAAATAGTTTTGAAGAGAAATAAAAGTGTGGAAGAATTTGTCAGTTGCTATATCTTCGCTATGATAGAATCGCTCAAAGATAATTTCTGAATAATTTAAGGAAAGGAAAACATAACCTTCTACAGTCTTATCTTCAAGATTCATAAAAAAATCCTTCCATCTCTTAAATTCAATGAAATACTTATATGAGAAGATAAAAGTGTTTGAAAAACTGATCGGTTTTCAAAGTTATATTGTAGTATAACTGTCTTTTTTACTACAGCTTAAGGAACGACTAAGGAAGACTATAGAAGTTTCCGGAAGTTTGAAGAAGTTTTAGGATGTTTAGGATGAAGTTATGTATATGTTTAAAATTGTCAATTTCTTCAAAAGTTTTCTAAATTTTATGCTCAGATACTAAAGTTGCTTAATATAGTCGATAAAACTCACCTTGGGCGGCATTCCGTTGAAGAAGGGTGGCAAGTAGGGAAAGAAGAGTTCCGGGCGACGCTGCATGAACTCCTGTTCGGCAGTGGGCGCTCCATGCGGGGCACCCGGCCCAGGTCCTGGACGCATGGGCAGTTCCAAGGACATGCGACGGCCGCGACGCGATGTGGGATTCGTCCACATGTGCGTGCCCATGTGCACCTGCAAGAGAGGGGAGAAGAAGCAGAGGGCAGGCCAAAAGAGAGGTGAGCACTGGGATCTGTTAACACTGTTAACTGAGGCGCACCTTGAGGTTACCCTTGGTGGTGAAGGCCTTCTGGCAGACGTTGCACTGGAAGGGCTTGTCTCCGGTGTGGGTGCGCATGTGGATCTGGAGGGCCGAGCTGGAGCTGAAGTTGCGCCGACAGACGTGGCAGAAGTGCTTGTTGTTCACCGGCGGATCCAGACTAGAGCTGGGCGGGCCGGCGGACATTAGCGCCTGCTGAAAGTCCAGCGGACTAGCTGGAAAGCGATGTGCATCTGTGGAGGAACAGCGCCCAATGAGCGGGTCTAGTGGGTGGTGGGTTAGGGGAGGAGACATTGCTACTTACGCAGCTGCATCTTCATCAGCGACTGCTCCGCATCGGCGGCAGCTGCCTCCTGCTGATAGCTGCTGGCAGCGCCACTTGCAACGCCCTCGCAGCCCGCCTCCTCGGGCAGCAGCTGCTCGGACTCGGGCTCCTCTTTGATGGATGCCGCCGATGGCGCGACTAACTCGGCAGGCGCCAGCTCCTGTGACGACTTTGGCTTCTTGGCAAACAGATTTGGATTGAGAGTGAGCTGAAATGCGTGTGGTGACGATGAGCAAAAAGTTCAGACATACGTCCTGTCCCTGTCCCTGTCCCTGTCCCTACCACTGTCCCTGTCCCGTCCCGCCCTGAGGGCGCTAATTTCAACGCATTTGCCAGTTAATGTGCCGTTCATATCGCGCTCCCCGAAGTGCGGCCCAGACGCAACTCTTAATTATCTTATTCTCGAGCAGGCCACAAAAACATAATTTACAATTTTTCTATGCCATCGCGTATAATAATGCCAACTAATTATCTCGCACAGACAAAGCCGCCGGGGTCTCATATTTTTATGGCAAAACAATTGTTTGTTGTGGATCTCGTTCTGGTTTGGGGCTGCTGGCTGGCTGGGGATGACAACTGGGGACTGGGGACTGGGGCTGACACCAGTCCGAGTGCTATCCGGCGCGCGACAAACAAAAGATTAAATAATTTTGCATAAAGCGTAACATAATTTATTTGCATTGAATGCATCGCACACACCGCCACCGATCCGGCACACAGCGGCGCCCCGCCCCACACCGAAAACACCAGGGCCAGCCCCCGGCCCCCCTTTTTTAGAGGCAAGACACACATTGCCCATCCATCTGCTTCTAGTCGAGTGGGGGGAAGGCACTGGGCATGAGACTGGGACCCGAGCAACTCGTAAATTTTGCATCATCATAATGCATTCTCGTAATTACTACTTACAATATTTGAATCATTTAGAAATTTCAAGCCCAAAAGATGATGCCGATGCCAGCCCGATGCAGATCTATGCAGATCATCAACAATGTGTTAAGCGAGCAGATCGGAACGGAGCACCCGGTATGGAGTGTGGGGTCTGTCTGTCTGCTCCGAGGCGGCGAGCAGGGTAACAGGGCTGATTACAGCCTGAAAATGTTATGACATTTACACTGCAAGTGCATTTGGGCCAAAATATAGCCAGCAACAGGAGCGGTTCAGCAGTACGAGAGGCGCCCAATGCAGGAAGACTGCATAGGAATTTGAGGGAAACCAAGGGAAGTATTTTTATAGAAATTAAAGTATTTCAAGTCTAGAGTTGAGCTAAGAACCCTTCTGATTTTTCAGAAGAATGAATTTATCTTTATTAATGGATTTTAGATCATACATTATCAACATTACTTTAAAGCCAAATTACATTTAAATATACATTTTGATTTTAAAAGATAATATTTTCAGAATCCGATAGAAACACTGGGAATTTCAAATGCTACATTAAGTACCGTTTGGGAAGATTTATTTCAAGACTTGTAAGGGATATGTTAGGAAGATATTGTAGGGACCGGCGGAATACCATCTAAATTTAGTAACTCCAAGCTACTATATAACTTCTACTTTCCACTGGGCCCACTTTAAGGGTTTTCAGCAATCCGCTACTGTTTAAAGAAATTCACTTACAATTTTGGAAATACTCCAAGAATGTAAAATATAATGAACGATGTCATTAGTCATAGGGACAATGCCGCATTGTGCGCCAGCCAGAACCAGAACCAGAACCAGAACCAGAACATGAAACTGTGGACCAACATACTCAAATATTAATACTCGCATTTGTACTTAAGTTATGGCCAGCCACAGCAGCATAGACACAGACATAGAACTCAAGTATGTGCGAGTGGAGTCCACTCCCCGCTCCGCGTTCACCACTCCACACTCCGACATTCCTATCGACAAGCCCGAGTAGCTCGAAGGCAAACGCACTTTAATAAATAATTGACATTGTTGTGCGGTGTAATCCCAGCGCTTTAAGACATGCCCAAGACACTGGCAAACACTTCCAGGTCCAGAGTATGAACCTGACTCTCAACCTCCTCCTGCTCCTGCTCCTCCTTCTCCTTCTCAGCCTTTCAGCTGGCAGTGCTTGCTTTGGCCGGGTCCGCTAAGCGGAACGCCAACAATTAAGGCAAACTATGCAACTTGGCCACAACTTCTTCATAATAATGCCAACTCGTGAACAGCGGCGAGATGAGCAATTAATAATAAGCTCATAATTTGTATGGCTCTGCCTAAACGGGAGCTGGCCCAGGTTCTCTCCCCAGCTGCAGTCCTTATTGGGCTGCCAGCTCTTAAGCACTTCTGGCCATAACAATTTAATTAATGACGTTAAAGCAAGGCTTAAAGTGATGGCTCGAACAGGGAAATAGCTGGCTAGCTACACTCACAGCTGGCATTAGTTCTCATCATTTGCAGTCGGACAAGAGACCAGGTTCTGAAGTGTATGTTGTGTTGCATATTCATTTTATTCCTTAATATGAGTGTATAAGTATATGTTAGCTACAGTTTAATGTCATGACTATATTACTTTAATATCTGAAACACCCAAAGCTGACTGCTTCCCCCGACGTAAGCTATGACCTTAATAAATTAAAATAGTATGGATATTCCCGAAAATATAGAACTTTGTTTTGGTTACCTTTGAGTTTCAAAAAGTAACCAGCATTTTGACTGAACCAATTTTAACCTTTTCATTAATCCACCCTTCAATTTGAATCTCGGGAATACCCTTAATTATTATTAGAAATCGAAGTAGAACTTACCTTTGCTGCGTAGGGCGACACCGCTTCATTGCAGTGGGGTCGAGTGGAATGGGGCGAGACTTCTTTGGCATGTTCGCTCTGTAGATGACTCTCCAAGGCGGCCAGGCTGGGCAGCATCTTGAAGCACAAATTGCACACATTTGGGGGCGGCTGTAGTCCTGAAAAATAATATAAAAAAATTACTCACAAAGCATTAATGCGATACGACATAATTTTCGACACGTGCTGGCGTCGCGGAACCAAACTTCGAAAACATACTATAATAAATTTCCATCAGAGTAAAATGTTGTGACATAATGACGCGATGATCATGAAACGATGCGTAATTCATTGAAAGCCCCGTCCCCCCCCCTCATCCGGCCCCGTCGCCGTCTTGTCTCCTATTCCGACTCCGATCGCAATATATTGGAATTGAAAATGCGCGAAAAGTTTATAAATAAATTGCGGAATTTTGGCATAGGCAGACGTGGCGTATTCTGGGAAGGGTGTGGACATGGATGTGGCTGCTTTGTCTTGGTCCAATTGAGTTATGTCGCGCCAGTTGCGCAGATTTATCGCGACGGGGCTGCTGGGAGCTACAGCTCCGGGGTCAAAGGTGACAGACAAAGAGGCTTTGTCATCTCGCGCCCCGACAGGCACGAAGGCAGGCAGGCGTACTTACCCATAAATCCGAGCGGTCCGAAGGGCAGCAGCGGAAACTTGGCATGCCCCTGGCCCAGGGCGTGCATCTCCTCGCGCGCCGCCGCCATCAGCAGTAGATTGGGGGGCATGGGCATGCCGAGCATGGGCAGAGCTCCGGCAGCAGCAGCAGCCGCCGCAGCGGCCGCTCCGTTGCTGACTCCAAAGAGACGCGCCGCCGCCGACGCCGAGGATGAGGATGGAGATGAGAGATCCATGGCGGGCATTTCGCCGCTGGCGCTCTCACGTCCACCGGTTCCCTCGAGATCCGATCTGGAGCGCTCGTCGCAGCAGTCATGGGCGGGCCTGGGTCTGTCTCTGTCCCTGTCCCTGTCAACGGGCGTGGCCGTCGCAGCGCTGGAATTGTCACGGGAGTCGTCAGTGCTGTCCATGGTCATGAACTCATCGAAATCCCCGCCCTGCGAGGACTCCGACCGCTGGCCCGAGTGATCCGATATGGTGGTGGAGAAGTCCAATGTGTCCGAGGTGCCCAAAGACTTGTTTGAGTTTTGATCCTCAATGCCCAGCCGATCGACATCCCCAGCGCCAATGGGTTGACCCTGCCCCTGGCCGCTGCCATCGTCCATGGTGTGTATGCGTATGTGCTGCTGCAGGATGATGCCATTGGAGAACTTCTGGTGGCACACCGGGCACTTGAACTGGCTGCGCATCGGCGGCTTGATCTTGTGTATGCTCATGTGCGCCTTCAGGTTGCCCTTGGTGGCAAAGGCGCGTCCGCAGATCTTGCAACGGAAGGGTCGCTCCCCCGTGTGGGTGCGTATGTGCATCTGCAGCGAGCTGCGGCAGGACATCACCTTCTGGCAGAATATGCACTGATTGGGATCGGTTAGCTTGTTCTCAATGTTGTCCACCAGCTGCTGCAGCTTCGACGTCTCCGAGGTCTTGTCGATCTCGATCAGATCCTCCCACGACTTGTCAATGATGCGCTCCATCTGAGCCAGCGAGTACTCTGCCGGCAGTGCGACCGTTCCATCCCGACTGGCCGAGGAGCGGCGCACCAGCTTGGCCATGTGCAGATGCTCGGCATGATCCCGATCCTCGCCAGACGGGCTGCCCGAGCTGCTCGTCTGGCGTTTGCGCACGGCGCCGTTGCGACGACTACTCGACGTGGGTGTCACCGGCTTGGGACTGTCCTTCGGCTTGTCCTTTTCCTGTTTCTCGGCCAGCAGCACCGAAGGCAGCACCACAGGCTCCACTGCACTCTGGCTTCTTCTACGCTCGGGCAGGGACTTGGGCGTCTGGACCCGCTCGACGGGCGAGTGCGACTTCTCCCTGGTCGGCTTGCTCAGATCCTCGGCCTGATGCAGCTGTGCCGGCATCGTCAGGGCTTGTGGCTCCAACTGCTGTTCGGTCTGATCTCTGCTGGCTGGCGCTGCGGCAGGCAGCGGAGGCGGCGGTGGCGGTGCCAGGGGCGCTGGGGGCACAAAGGGCAGGCGAATGGGCGTCAGCGCGGAAAACTGCTCGGTTGGCCCGGGCGCGGGTCCACCATTGACCACCGGGGGCATCAGCATGGGCGGGAAGATCTGCGTGTGCCGCTGATAGTGCACCTTGAGATTGCCTTTGGTGGTGAACTTGCTGCCACAGACGTTGCAGTGGAAGGGCCGCTCGCCGGTGTGGGAGCGCAGATGTATCTGCAGCGCCGAGTAGCTGCCAAAGATCTTGCCACAGTACTTGCAGCGATGCTTGAATATCTCGCCACGACCCTGCGCCTCCTTGGAGGCATACTCCGAATACTCCTCCTGCATTTGGGCCGCGTGCAAACTCTGCGAGGCAGAGTCCAGCACCTCCTCGGTGCGCCGCTGCAGCATCTCCAGGCAGTTGGGCTCGTTGGGCGCCGGCGGGGGGTCGTGATTGGTGATGATGCTCGATGCCAGGCTGGAGCTAATGTCGCACATTAGCGGCTGATATTCATGCTCCGTCTCCTGTTCGGCCTCAGCCTCAATCTCATGCTCGATCTTCTGGTGGGCCCGCTCACGTTCCCGTTCTCTTGCCCGCTCTCGCTCCCTTTCTCGCTCTCGCTCCCTCTCCCGTTTCCTATTGCACTCTGCTGCCTCCTTTGCCATGGACATTTCCTGCCCATCAGTCTTAGAACTCTCCTCCCGCCTCTCCGGTTCGCTCTCGCCATTAACACGCGTCTGTTCTTTGGCAGACTCAGGCTGCTGCTCATCCGCCTCCGCCTCCGCCTCATCCTCTTCCTCCTCGACCTCGTCGGGTTCATTGACATTGGCGCCCTGCCTGCTGAGCGCAGCCACCACGCCACCCGCCCGCTTCAATTGACTCTGCAGGTGCTGGATGAGCTGCAGCTGCATCAGATGCTGGCGCTGCACGTTGAAGATCGTTGACTGCACCATGGCCAGGTCGCTGGGATCAGCGGAGCCCGCCAGCGCGGTGGCCGCGAACTGGGCCACCGCCACTTTGGTATGTTGTAAAGCTTCTAGTGCCACGTGCCCGCTGTTGGGCAGTCGGCTGCCGGATATTACCGACAGATCCAGCGCCTCATTGCTGTTCTCCGGCTGCTCAGCGCTGGGCAGCGAGCTCTCCTCCGTCTCCGCCTCTGTCTCCACTACCGCCTCCAGTTGCAGTTCCGTCTCTGGCGCCAGCTCTGCCCCCTGCTCCGCAGCGCTGCCGTTGTTGTTGCTATCCGCATTCAGCTCCTTGGCCAGCAGACTGTCCCTGTCGGCGGTTGGGGCAGCGCCCGCTGCACCGCCACCACTGGAGGCGCCACTGCGCGTGTTGCCTGTGCCCCGGTAATTGATGCGATTGCGAAATATTGAACACATTCTCCCCTGGAGCGGCCACCGCCGAACGCGATCGCTCCACCTCCTCCGGCACGGCTCACAATTGCTCCGGCTACGACTCCGACTCCAACTCCGACTCCGGTTATGGCTTTGGCTTTAGCTCTGAGCTCTAGCTTTAGTTCTGTGGGTGAAACGAGAAGATTGGAGTCAGACAAATTTACGCACATATTCCCGGCCAATTATTTGCTATAACCGACGTAAGGAGGCTCCGACCCGGCCAGAGTTTAGTTTATGATAAATTTTTGAATATATGAATAGCGCGAAGTGTCGCAACTTTGGTGATGAATAAATGAACGCATTGCATGTTATTAGGGGCGTATAACTTAATTTTGGCCTAGACTAGCCAAGCCAATTGCGATATATGCATATCTATATCAGAGAAATGTTTTTGGTTTTTCCCCCGTGTCCGTGTCCGTGTCCGAGTCCGTGTCCGTGCGGATTATTGAACTGGCCGAGTCTCGATGCGTATCGCTTTGCATGAGCCATTGGCTTGGGTAATTTATTGATATATTACTTGGAATCACTCAGCATAACTTTGTTTTGGTCCCATTCGATTTATTCTCGTCTATAACTAATTTACTTGCTGCTCTGCTCAGCTCACCCACACTCCAGCACTACTAGTTACTTCTGTAGAATCGCCAAATGGGTGTTGTAACACCCGGAAATCCTATGGCCACACAATCGCACAGTTTCCAAGACCTGCAAGATCCAATTGTCTCCTTAGACCACGATATTACGCGAGCAGTTGGACCCCCTGCTCCAGTTGTCCACGGTGTATAGACGGGGATATCGGACGACTACCCGGGTATTCGACTTCCTTGGACACAACTGGCGACTGAGATGGGGAATTAAAACACGCGTACAGAACGGTAATAGATAACGAAGCGAGGACATTGTCAGAATACTTGAAAATTTCTACAGTTCGGTGTCAGAAAGTTTTGAGAATTACAATTCAAAGCTTACTTTGTTAAATAACTCAAAATGTAGTACTTGGGCAACTTCTTTATGGGTTAAGGTTCTAGAAGGGACCAACTATTTCTTACTCATTTCCACCATAACCACAATCAGCAACAATATCTGGCAACGCTTTCATTAATGAGTTGGCAAGGCAGGTCTAAAACACTAAATATATCTATCTAAGTAACTCAAGGGTGGTAGACTTTCCATCCTAAGAGGAGAAGCCAGATCTCGGAAAACTCACTGAGGAAACTCAGAATATCGAAAAGAAGAATAATTCTGAGCAACACTAAGGTAAATGCCTCTGAATTCAGAAACCGCGCTCTTATATAAATCCCCCCTAAATCGAGAAATAATATCTAATTCATAGAAATAAATTCTAAATTTAAGAAATTCGGGAAAATTAAGACAGCTAGCCCTTGGCTACTTTCCTATGGCATGTTTCCATATCCTAATTGTCTCAAAAATAGTAATAATTATAAACTATTTTATATTCAAATTGATATTATGCATTCATGACTAGTTTTAAAAGATTTAAGCTTTAAACTTAACTATTATAAACTATAACTAATAAAGTAGATTTCCTCGAAAATACAATTAAGGAAACTCTAATATCGCTTGTGAAATCTGTGCGCGGCATCAAGCAAAAGTTAGTTGCAAGTACATAAATTTTGGCAGAAAATCGATTTCAACATAATTCCGTCGAATTTGTGAGTTACATTTTGAAGAGGCAGCAAATACGTAATCTAATTCGAAATTGGCCAGAATATTTCACAACAATCGATGCGCACGTGAGCCAAGTATGAAGTTGGTATACCAAACGCATTACAGGCGATTGCTTTATGATTATTTCCCGGCAATTAAGTGAATTTATTGGCAAAGGTAAACACAAGGTGAGCCCAGACGCACGCTCGAGACCTCAGACCCCAGACCCCAGACCCCATATCCCCCGTTCCCTGTCTACTCTCCTCCACAGAACAGAGACCCCGAATAACCATAGCCAGATTGTTGGTTATCCATCGCATCTATACATATTTATATCGATTGGGCGCACTCGAAATCATCGACGCACACACATCGTATAGTATTTCTATCAATGGGCTCATCCGAAATCAATTTGTTTAATGCAGTAGCGACGCACTTTTCCCACAGAGGAAAGGCTGCTAAGGAAGGGAATTGTGGTTGGGTGGTTGGGTGTTGGGTGGGTTAGGCACCTACAGTTGGGGAAATAGGGCCAGAAGTTGGTCGAAAGTGTTGACCGAAAATAAGTAAAGTCTGTAACCCTTGAATGGCCAGCCACAACTTATTCCACTTGAGCTGATTTCTTGAGCGATTTACGCACAGCCAAAAACATAAAACTTCCGCAATTGCCTTCAGCTTGAAGTTGGCTTCAATCTTGTGGGTGTTGTTGTTAGCAGAGGGAGGGGATCATCACTTGACGCTGCCAGCTATCAGAACGTAGTCTTGAAGCATTCATTTCCTTTGTCATTCGCTCCAAACTCAGCTGAGCAAAAGACCGGAGAAGAAAACGCATTTTCAAAAAGTTTCCTGTCAGCAGGTGGTCCAGCTAGCGCCCAACTTTAAAGGAACTCTAAATCTTTCTCTGGCCATACCAGATACTCGCCCCCGTTGCATGCGTAAATATTGTATCTTAGAGATACATACTCGTAGCTCGTAGGTATAACAAAGCGTCAATCATTTGCTCCAGCCGTTAATTATGGATGTACGAGCTCTCGTACATTTGTTTTATTTTCAGTCTCATCCGCAGCGGATATGGATCAAAATTCTATGCAATTTGCTTGATTGATTGATGGCACACGTAGCTGTATCTGTATCTGTATCTGAAACTGAAAGTATAGCTGCAGATACATCTTATGTATATCCGGAATGCTAGAAATTTGGCTGAATGAGCTGATGGCCAGCGTGGAGGTAAGGTAAACAATTGATTGAGTGAATTGTATTGAGATATTGATTAAGATTTGTTGTTCCACAAGTCGATCAAAGCAATCGAGCATTGAAATCGATTTGAATAATCGCACAAGCTCGCAGAAATCTCTTGGCAAACAATTTGGATGAATCTTTTTAATTAAAGGCTTTGAAAATTCAAGATAGAAATAACTATTAAAAAGTCTTATTTCATACTATGAAATCTTATAAGCAAGATATGTAAATTGTTTTTGATATTTTACAAGAACTTTTGAATTTCGGAAAGGTTAAAAGATTCGTTTTTAGAATTCAGTTTTGGGGGTAAAGAAATGGAACCTCGTTTTAAAAATTATTTTGATAATATATATTGATTTTCTTTTTGGTCAAAAATTAAGTAATATAATATTCATATATTGATATAGTGAAGTAAAACTTAAGATCAGTTTCGGAAAGTCAAAAAACGATCAGCTTTGATCATTTTTTAAATGTTATAAGTATTTTCAGTTATTCTACTAAAGTATGTGAAATAATACCCCCATTATTACCCATTTTATAGGTTACAGGAAGTAAAAATATTATTATCCCGATTCAAAAGGGAACTGGAGAACAAGTTCCGGGTTCAGTTTTGGTGGTAAAGAATGGACCTCGTTTTGAAAATTATTTTGATAATATATATTGATTTTCTTTTTGGTCAAAAATAGTGAAGTAAAACTTAAGATCAGTTTCGGAAAGTCAAAAAACGATCAGTTTTGATCATTTTTAAAATGTTATAAGTATTTTCAGTTATTCTACTAAAGTATGTGAAATAATACCCCCATTTTTCCAATTTTATAGGTACAGGAAGTAAAAATATTATTATCCCGATTCAAAAGGGAACTGGAGAACAAGTTCCGGGTTGGAATCCCAGGAATCCCCAGAGTATGGATGTTGTTAGTGCTATAAAGCAGAGTAGTTGTAACTATAACCCACCAATAATAATAATAATAATATTCGCTAAATCTACAATTAAATGAAAAACACTCGAAACACGAACATTTTCCCTTCGGGCTAAATGGGAGGAAAAAAGACGAGTTGGGAAAAAATGAGAATTGTTTGTGCCCGAATTTATGAGCTTCGTTTAAAATATGCTCAAAGCTGAGGGAAACAGGGAAACTGAGCAGCAACAGGAGCAGCAGGGGAAGGAGAGGGGAGCTGGGGGCACTGAAAGTAGTCGTGGTTAAAATCGCTAGCATTATTTAAAAGACCAAAGAGAGAGGGGGGCGGCCAATGAAGACTCAGACGCAGACTGAGAGCTGGGCCGGGACTCGAACTGGGCCTGAGAATGCAACTGAGACTGCGACTGAGTAGGGTGGAGTGAGGAGAGTAGAGAGAGGGGGGAGGGGGTACCAGGCCGTTCAAAATGTCTGCAAATTTATTAAGCTGGAAACATTTTATGAGTTGAATTGGTATAATTTTCATATAATTTTTGAGAAAGAAACGAAATGGAACGACGACGATGAGTTTCAGACCCAGACAGAGTGCTGGCCGGAAGGGCGGAGGCCGGCGGGCGGCGCGGTGGAGGGGTGGTCAACCAGTTGAGCTGCAGACGCCGCGGGTGGTGCTGTGGGGGGTCAGGGGAGCGGAACAAGCGCCACACACACCGTTCAAGCAATGGACGTCGTGTACGTGTATGTGTGTGTGAGAAATGCAAATGTCTGCGTGTCTGCAGACAGCAGCGAAGGTAGAGAGGCAGGGAAAGGGACAGGGACAGGATAGCCAGGGCAGCAGCAGAAGAAGAAGAAGCAGACCAATGCCAAGTGGCCAAAGCGTGTCAGGGAGGGGGGAACTGGACAATACACACACACACACACTCACTCACACAGCGCTGCCTCTGGGCCTTGTAGATGAATTTGTATTGTTTTGCATTTGCTTTTGGGGCGCTACTTTGTTTTTGCCTCCGCTTTCGTTTTTATGCTTTTATTTTTATTTTCTTTGAAAGGAATAATAAAGGCCAGTCATCCACGTTGTGTCAGGGGGGGAATATGGCAGCAGGGAGGGGCAGGGGGAGGGGGCTGCAAGGAAGAGTTGTTAAGCTGCCATTGCAAACAATTAAAATCATAAGAGACGCACATAAATTATTCATGGCTTAATCTAAAGTGGACAATCTATGCAAAGTACCCACCACACACACACACACACACACACACACACACACGTGCAGACACCCCCCAGCTCCCCTGTGGTGCTCTCCTTTCGTGCACGCCTGAACACTTGTACGCCCCTCCCCTAAATGCTCCCATACCTGCCCTAACCTCACATAATGGTTAGCTCCACTTTTTATATTTTGCCTTTCCCCCCTCTTAATTCCCTTCTTTCTTGCCGGACTTTGGTTTAATTACTCATAAAGTAAATTAGGCGTAATAATTAAGTTACTTTTTATATACTATTTATTGAAGAATTCCTCAAAGGCGAGAAGGTTTTCATTTCTTAGGAATGTCCTGATATTTCAGATTTTTTTATTGCTATTTTTTAATTTGCATATTTATTTAACTGGTCTTTTTGGCAGCTAATTTTGTTTAATGAAAGCTGAGGAAATATATAAAATTTGAAGTATGAAAGGAAGTGTAATATAAAATGTCTGTATTTCTTAGTAGTTTACCAAACTTTATCTGAAACGAACCTCTATCCCCTCATCTAACACATAAAACACTCGACACTCAACACTCAACATATAGTTTCATCCACAATCAATATTAACTAAAAACTATTACATTACAGTAACCATTTTATACGCCAATACACTACACACCCACAATAACAACACCATCAGAATTAATGTTAATATCACACAAATAAGCTGTAAATAGTTGTAAACAAACCTAGCTTATACCTTCTTCTTTAGTTCATATGTAGTTTTTATAACGCACTAGCAGGTAATATCCCGGCCTTGCCCGGGAAATATTTAGATGAAAATGCATTCTTTTTCTTGGATTTGACTACTTTCGTCAACCGTAAGAAATACAACTAAATAGTTGAGCTACGTGACTAATGTTTTCAGTGTAGGGCTATGAAAACTCATGAATATTATCATTTTTCGTTTATGAGTGGGTGGTTGTGTGGGGGTGGTGATGACACAACAAACTATAGCTATAAACATTCCCTGGACTTCAAGGAATATATTATAAAAGATTTCATCAAGATCCTTTAAACGGTTTTCAAGTTTATCGCGAACATACAGACAGACATTCACTTTTATATATATAGAAGATAGGAACTCGTAATAAATAAATAAATAAATCTGTTCTATCTTAATTTCAAGGTAGATTGTATTCCAAATGTTTATTTATGTTATCCAAAGTTTCACTCTTCACATTGTAATATGGAATAATATGGAATTATCTTAAATATTAGATTTCAAGAAATAAAGCGAAACATTAGAACTATCGCTGTCTTGATAGTTCTAATGGTTGATATTCAGCACAATCGAAACTATCGATAGTTTCAAATACCTTTATAAGCATAGGTAAGTCTTTATTTTGGACCATAAAATGAGTCTGCATCTGAAAGTATTATATTTACAGGTATTTTCGAATTCCCATGAAGTAATTTTGATTAAATTGAAAAGCATTTTCTTAAAAAATTGAAAGAATTTATTAATAATTCCAGCAATGTGCGAAAATACTTAAAAATAATAGACTCATACTAGAAAATAATAAATTACATTATACTATTAAAAGAACCAAATTTATACTTCTCGAAAAGGAAAACTATTCTTTACTTACGACAACGGACATTTCCTTATCTGAAAATACTATTTTTCCCTTCGGGATCATAGTATGATGAATGACTCGCAGAAAATGATAATATGATGTAAAAAGAATGAACTATAAAAAACTTCATACTTCTGGATAAAATTTCTTTTTTAAATTTCTATCGTATACTTAAGTGTACTAAAGTTCTGTAATAAAATACAATTTATAAAGTTCTTAAATATATGAAAAAATAGACTATTTGTGGGCATATCTCAGACGTATTTCCTCCTATCGATAGTCAGCATTATCGATAGTTTTGCAACTCTCAAAGCCCATCTTTAGATATAGAACAAATCGTTTCAATATAAGCTTATGTCGTATTATGCAAATGTTGTTGTCTACTGTAAACTAACTGCATTTGACGATTGTTGGATTGGCTTAATAAATATTCCAAATATGCCATAAAAATTGCAGTTTTGTGCGGTTTATTGAATTAGCGCGCGTTTATTAAAAGCGTCAGCCGCAATACTGAAAGCCAAATATCATCGACATATTGAAATGTATCTCATGAAATAGTGAAACAGTCAAATACAGATACAGATACAGGAACGTGTGTACTTACGTATGTAGCAAGCTATAGATACATATGTATCTTTCTGTACTGATAGATAGATTCGCATGTGGCGTACGCGGATTGTGTTTTTTTTTTGGCATATTTCTGGCGTGCAGAATATTTCAACGGGCCCACATTACAAAATATATCGCAGAATATAATAAAATTTGTTGGCTTTTGGCAAAATATTTGGACACAAGAACTCGAAATGAAAATGATGAAAATTTACGAGGCAAGAGCTGAAAAATCGGCTGGCAAAATGTAGATACTATAGACTATAGAAACTGTAGACAGATTTTCTATAGACGCGCACATTTCTGTCATAACAAAAAAATATTTTTGCTTACCCCTTCCCCTTGCCACTGCCACAACCCCCTGCGTAACCCCCCTTCTGTGCTTGCTATCTTTGCGTTGAATTTATTAAAATGAAAATAAATATATAATAAAAAGCAAGCAAAATAGAAAATAGTATGCAAATAAATACAAATAAATGTGCAGTTTTTTGTGCTGTATGGTGAAAGGGGGTGTGTTCAGAGGGGGGTACGGTGGAAGGGGGGGCTTTTGGGGTGGCGAGTGGCGAGAAAAATGAAAAATAGACTGGCGCATGAAACGTTTCGAATTTTATAAATGAAGAAAAATATAAATGAATTTATTGTCGACTGAGTTCGCTGTCGCCGCAAGTTGAAGATGATGATGATGAACACAATGTTGATGATGATGATGATGATTATGATGATGACAATGTGCAGATACACATATTAAGATATAAGATACATACGCTTGGCGCTGTTCGTTCAAATGAAATCGCGCGACTCATAAATTAATTAAGGCAATAAATGCATTAGGCACATGCTGTACTAACGGGAGGGTGTGGTAGGGGGTGTGTTGTGGGCGGGCACATGTATCTGCAACTGTAAGTGTGCATTTGTATCTGTATCTGTATCTGATAGTTTGTTGCTTGTTGTTGACTTGCTTGATTGAAAATTAAGCTCATCATTTAAATCTTAAGCGCTCTCAGCTCTTGCTGCTGACATTTGACTGCTGTGTGCATGTGTATCTACAAGATACTCACGTATCTGACACCTGTCATCTTTTCGTTTAACCTACAACCGGCTTCCAGCTGCCCAGCACCCGCACACTCCCCGCTACCCACGCCCCACTCGATTGTTGCTGTGCTAATTTTACTCTCTTGACATGCGTCCGTTTGTTGTGTTTTTCATGCTGTGTGTGTGTGTGTGTGTATTGTTGTTGCTGCTGTTGCATAACATGCACACACACACAACAACAACAACTGTATGCGTTGTCATTTGAAGATGCGTCTCGTGCCCATGTCAAGACCTCAATAATCCCCTCAATGCCGTCACCTCCGACTCCGACTCCGACACCCCCTCCTCTGCCAGCGCCCGCTCATGTTGCTCCTCTGAGGCACAAAGTAGTTGTATTTATGTTAACTTTGACGTAAGCCCGACATGCAACTTCTTGCTCTTGTTGTTCCGGTTGCATGTCCTTGCCTAAAGTGTCAAAGTTGAAATAATCGCCACTCAGGATACTCAGGATACAACAGAGCCTGCGACTCGCACGGACAACAGCTGATTGCCAAAAGTTGCACTTATTCAATGACACTGACTGAAAGTGCTATAAATATATGAAAATAAGTCAAAATTGCGAAATTCAACTTTGATAATCAGAGGTTGACATTGGGCCTCAAGAACATTTTAATATTTAATCAAATCAAAAGTATTAAGGAGCTTTCAAAGCAACTGAAAGCTGTCAAAGCGCATGGCAGCTTTGAAAGCAACTGAAAGTTCCAAGAACCTTTAAATAAACTTAGGTAAGAAGTTGATATTTACAAGTAAACTGATATACTCAGTGCACAAATTAACAAATAGTTCAGAAATGCGAAGAAATATTGTCGAAGTTATTTAAAATCCCTTCGTAATATACAACTTAAGGGATTTAGGGTATAATTATATTATAGAAACCATAAATACAAAGATAGTTTACATCTAAACGTATATAATACGTTAATAACATTGAATAGCCAAAGAATAATCGTCAGTAATGTTACAATTTTGTATAGTTGAGTGAGTTAATCAATCTATGATCTGATCGGCTCATATCATATATCATATCATGTTATATATCATATGTTTATAGGTAGAAACAAGTTTAAATGCCACTAGCCACTAAATCAAACTTACTTTTAGGATAAACCTTTGTTAAAGGAATGAGTATTATGCCCCAAAAGACTGTAGCAAACATATGCTAGCTTTAAAAGTAGATTTCTTATTAATATTCTATAGTCTGTTATCTCTCTAAGCAACAATAAATGCATTTGATTACTTTTGGCATAGGATTGTCTCATATTCCAGTAAAGCAGAAAGGCTATAAAGTACATTGAAGATTTAAAGCCACATGAATGCTCGTAAGCATTCTTAAATATGCTTGGATACATGCTTTTAGACACTAAATTGAAATAATTTAACACATTTTACAGCATTTTTGAAGTATTTCTTTTGATATTCACAAGAATTGTGCAACATTGTCATATGAAACTGCAAAGGGAATTTAAATACTTGTTCCCTTTGCAGTTTCATATGACAATGTTGCACAATTCTTGTAAATATCAAAAGAAAAACTAAACTTATAAACTTATTGATTACTAATTTGGTGTGCTTAAATCAAGTATTTGAGCTAAGATATGTTGGCTTCTATATTTGCAAACGAGTTGGGAAATACATTAGAAATTCAAACCCCTCTTAAACTCTCATTGATTGTTTAAGAGCATATTAAATACTCATAATTTTATATTGCAAAATTTGTAAATTACTGGAGCTAAGCGCCTAAATGAAGTTTAGTAGCGTATAGTTCCCAGTTATCTAGGTATAAGTTAACATATAAGCCGATCATTTAAAGGTTTTCCTCCCCATTTTCCTTTGTAATCTATATTAATTATTTTTTGTTTTAAACATAGCAAATTCATTAAGTAAACTAAAGAAATGTTACTGTTGAAAAGCAATCGCTAAAACTCGGAAAAATACTACAAATTAAAATTTAGCTTTAAATAAAACATTGTACTTTAGAGGGGAAATAAAAGCAAATTAAAGAAAAAAATTAGAAATTCAAGTTGAGTGGAATTAAGGATAAATGTGCTCTAAAGTTCAAAGTCTTACTACCTTAATTACTTAAAATAAATTTAGATTTATTAATATATATTATATTTAGCGTACAGTGGAAAATAGTACACATTTGCTGCTTTATATATTTCCCAATAAAAGGAGAATAATATAACCATAAATACTCTTTAAATAGGAGTATCTAGAATACTATATTAGCTATCTGAATATGCATGTTATTTTGATAAAAGTAAGTGTTATTATAATAAAATATATGCACATAACTTTAGAGGCATGCATAATTTATACTTCCTTATAAATAGTAGTATATAGAATACTCATAATAGCTAATCTAGAGTTATATGCTATAAGGCTTAATTTTGATAAAGAATAAGAAGTTATTATAATAAAATATATGCAAAAATCTTTACAATCGGCAATTACATAATTTATACTTCTCCCATACCAACTGATATGAAAAGAAAGCTTATCCGACACCATCCATCGGATAATGGATAATTTGAGAGGTATATTTGCTGGAAGGTTTGATTTATAAGCAAAGCTTAATAAAAAAGGTAAAGGATTATAAAATTCAAAGTTCAATTTGATATATATTGTTAGAGTAACTGCATCTATCTGTTACCATGGCTCGAGATACTTATGAAAGTGATTAATTAACACTTAACATACAAATTAACATATATATAAGTTTATCAAAATAAATAAAAAAAACATATATATTATTAAAGTTTCTATATTGTTACCATGGCTAAGAACTATTCTTATCATGACTACAACTTTAGATTATAAAAATCAAATAAATAAATAAACTATATTGGTTACTATATTATCCGTTTCTATCAGACAAACTTTAGATCAAGTCTTAACTATAGTATTAAACTTCTCTAATGGAATATCTTTGAAATAGCACAACTTATTTTACTCCCACTTTTATGTTCGATTTAAGGATTTAATTGTTTTTTCATCCTTATTATTTTAAAGCTCCAACTAAACCAATTTTAATACTCACTTTGCTGGCAACTGCAATTTCCTCTTCCCCTTTTGTTTATCCGCTTTTGTGGAGCATTTTGAAAACACTTTTTTATTAAAATTGTAATTTTTGTGGTTAACTTTTGCCGCTTTTGCCGACGGCAGCGAATCCTGCGCAGGATGCGAAACTCCTTTTTGGGGATTTTTCAAGTTTACTTTGTTGTGTGTTGCTTGTTGTTGTCTTTGCTTTAGTTCACTTCACAAACAAACAAATTTATTGCACATATTTGAATTGTTTTTGTTTTATTGCAGTTCGCGCTCTCAGAGAGTTTGTTGTTGTTGTTATTGTTGGTGTTGTTGTTGTTGTTGTTGTTGCGTTGGCCATTTGCATTTTTGTGTTTAATGCGCTTCTTCTTCTTCCTTTTTTGGGGCTTTTTATTTTTATGATTAATTAAACACGCGCGACCACAATAACTGCCGCCCTTGCCCCCCGCTCCCTTGGACCACACGCCGCCCACATGACGCTCTCGCACTCACACACACACACACACAGGCACACGCACGCACTCACACACACGCACGCACGCACGCACACGCACACGCACACACACATACACAGAGACGCGCGCGCTGGAGATGAAGCGGGAGAAGAGGAAAAAATGAGTAACGTGCGTGAGCTGCGACGACGGCGGCGACGGCGACGGCGGCGGCGGTAATAAAAACCGTTAACTGGCCACTGCGGCTGCTGTCAAATTTTTGGCAATAATAATTGGCCGCTGTTGTTGTTGCTGTTGTTGTTGTTGCTGCTGTTGCTGTGAATGTCAAATTAGCTGTAAACTGGCAACCAGGCAAGTGGCAAGTGGCAAGCGGCAAGCGGCAAGTGGCAAGTGGCAACTGGCGGCTGACCAAAGCCAAGAAGTGGCGGCTGCTGCCTGCTGCTTGCTGCCTGACGCTGACGCTGAAGCTGAAGCTGAACTGGCGCTGTCGCTGTCGTTGGCGCTGCCGTTGGCCGTGACTGGAGCCGAGGCAGCGAATGTCCTTTATGGATTTTAACGAGCGTGCCGCAACGAGACAACGCAACGCAACGAGCGCAGCAGCAACAACAGCAGCAGCAGCAGCAGCAGCGACAGCAGCAGCGGCGGCAGCAGCAGCGAATCGAAGTGTCGCTAACGTTGGGGGCAGCAGCAACAGCAGCATTGCAAAAGCTTAGACACAGCCACAACAACAACAACAGCAGCAGCGAGAGAGAGTGCGTGCAACATTTTCGAATTGGCGGGGAAATCAAGCGTATAAGACTGTTACGCCGCTGTTATGTTAAGCGCACAACAGCGGCTGGCACTGTTAAGTGCGCAGCGCACTAGCTGTGCCGCTCTAACGCACGCCAAGCAGCCATTTATGATAAGTCTCGAGTGTGTGTGTGTGCCATAAATCAAAAAGAGACTCGCCATGTGTATGTGTGTTCGTGTGTGTGCTGCCTGCTCTCTTGCCGGCTGCCGAGCGCTCAAAGGGCCGACGGCCCACAAATCGATACCCCAAGAGCAGCAGCAGCAGCGACAGCGACAGCAAACGAAAAACTCTCCGACAGCAGCCAACAACATCTTCGGGGAGTGCAGCAGCAGCGCTTTTTTTCGCCGTTGTTGTTGTCGCTGGGCCATCGACAAATAAATAAAACGCATTGCAAACGCAAATTATGACAACTTTAGGCGGAGCATAGCGGCAGCGCAACGCTGGCGTCGACGCCAACGTCAACGTCAGCAGTGCTACGAGCATTTTTTCTTACGCTCTGCGCCTCGTTCAATCATATTTTTCTTTCACTGCGTCTGTGTGTGTGAGCCTGTGTGTGTGTGTGTGTGTGTGAGCGCTTCTTTATTTATCCATATTTCCTTTATGTTCGTTTTGTGCTTCTTCTTGCTTGCCGTTGGTCCTTTGGCTGCCTCTCGGGCTCACAAAATGCCGTCGGGAAAAATCAGTTTGCACAGATTTCATTTTGGTAACTGTAAAGGCGCATTTACCGTTTAGTTCCAAGCAGCAACGTTTACGGATATGATAGATAAGAAAATGGCAATAGCGATAAGGTATAGATGTATACCATATATAATATATAATATAATAACTATATTATATCATATATGATATTTGTTAAATTAAATAAAAAATTGTATTAATATAATATATATAATATAATAACTATATTATATCATATATGATATTTGTTAAATTAAATCCAAAACAAGATTTGTATACAGGCCTGTTCCGAATTCCACTCTTTTTCAAAAATTAACCATTTTATGGGTACAGGGAGTAAAAACAAATGAATTCCGCTCGTTTTGTGAAGTGCTGTTTACGAATATTTCATTATTTTTCCTATGTAATCCGGCAATTACTGCAATTCCCTCGACTCAAATGCTTCTCGTTTTCAAAACGAAGAGAATTACTCTCTTTGTCGTGTTCGGAACAGCTAAAACGAAAAGTAATTTCACTTCCGAATCTTTTGAGTGGAAGTGGAATTGGGAACAGGCCTGATAGAGATTTTCTTCGAATTGTCGAAGATATGTTATAGACCTAGTTCGTATGTAGTTTTTATAATGCATAGGAACTCGTAATAAATAAATAAATATATAAATAAATATTATACACCCTTGCAGAAATGTTTTTTATACAAAACCCCAATTTTCTACCGATTGGAATATGAGAGGAATGTGTGGATAATATTGTGATCCGACTTTGATCAAAATTAAAGCAAACTATTATACAAAATTATAAAACTTACAATTGCTGGACTTGGATTAAATATCTTTTTCATGCAATAACTCATTTTTCATCCGAATATTTCCCTCCGATCAGGGCGTTTCCGAAATATATAATACATATATACGTCCCGCAGTAAAAAGAAGACTTTTCGGAAATATTATCACGACAGCTCTAAAACAGAGACTATTTTTCATAGAAAAAGATGGACGGGCATCTCTATATTGGCTTGGCAATGATGCTGATCAAGAATATATATAATTTCTGGGGTCGGAAACGTCTCCTTCAATCCGTTAAACATTGTTAACTAAAGTATAACAAATAACTTTTATTTAAATAAATGCCAATAAGTTAAATTCGCTCCTTTATCAGCTCCGATTTGGCATTTCTTTGGGGTTTCTGTTCCCGGTTCCACGGAATGATTGATCATCCAATTCCGGGGTCTCAAATTGGTCGCATTCTTATCAACGCATCCCCAGCACTTGGAAGCGGGACCCCTATTTGCCTTCCGGATAGCTGTACTGCCATGCCAGTGCGGCTTGTGGCATGAATTATGCATGCAACTGGCAACTTGCAGGGCCGCCAATTGCATTTCGCTTGCAGACGAGTGCCTGGGTATATGCTAGGTGCATTTACGCATGTATCTGCATGCAACCCTGTCCCTCGCCCCCTTGTTGCCCCTGTTTGCTGAGAGTACTCGTGTGGAACATCTGCCCGCTGCGTGCGCTTATGAATTACTAAAAACTTAATAGAGAGACAAATTCAAAATGGATTCATGTTGAATAAAAAATGAAATGAAATGATAACAAACACAGAACAGTAGAACAATTGACACACCACCCCGAATACTGCGGCATTCCGAACCCTGAAAACTCATTTCAAACCCCTTTCATAAGGATCAACTAATAACTAACCCTCCTCTCTCCTATCCCCGCACACCCTTGATTCGCATGGCAAATTAGGAGCCTGTCAAAAATATTCTCGAGTGCGTTTTTCTGTAATATGTCAAAAAGCGAAGAAGACTATGAGAAAGAGACAGAGTTTCGTGTAAGAGAGAGAGAGAGGGAGAGCTGCAAGTCATAGACACAAAGTCTGTGCCCACAAAAATTTCCCAGACGCAATGCCGTTTATCATCCTGAACTGTAGAAATAAAAAGAAATATAAATGGAATCAAATCCAAAACGTGGGCCATGATGGCCGCCCGAGGAAGACAGCAAGTGGAATTTGTATGCAAATCGAAACCCGTTTTCCAAAATTTTGATGACGCCGATTTGTCTCCACATTCATAAAAACCGTTCAAGAAAAACCTCCACAAATACGAGTATGGTCTGTATGTATCTCGGCTCGCCGGGAAATCAAAGACAAAGCGAAGCCGACCAGAACACGGCCAACAAAGCATAATTAAAGTCGGAATAAATTATTACACACATTTTGAGGTAAATGCGACAAATGTTTGACTTCGAATAGCCCCAACCTCCGTCGGAAAACCCAACCCCGAACCCCAAAAAACCCAAAACTGAATCAATCCAATGGAGAACAGCGTTTATAATCATCACGACGAACGTAAGTTGGTTCAACGTGCCACAAATCGACGCGTCGGTGGGATCTAAGGATAATCAATTCTTCGGGTCGGGTCGGACGCTCTCGGGTGCATTCCAAAAGCCATCCTATCGAAAACTAATATTAACAAATATTACTTAAGTTTCAGGAGACAATGAAACCAGAAATCTTCGGCTTGCCCGTGCAGCAATGTACGACCGATTCTTCCAATAGCAGCTACTATATAATAATGTGTTCCGATCTGAATCAAATTAAAGCGATTTATACAAAGTAAAGAAAAACTAGCAGCTGCTGAATTTCGATGAAATATCTGTATAAACAAAGGGAGTTTGATCCAAATATCTTCAAATACAAAGTAAGTTTTTCATACAACTTAATTTTTGACCGATTGTTCCTATGGCAGGTACTATCATATATGTGTATATATAATGGTCCGATATTGATCAAATTTGGTAAACTTGTAAAACTATACATTCATGAAATACCTTATCGAGCACTAGATTCTTGGGCCTTCGATTAGGTTTAATAAATTCTTATTGTATATTTCTTGACTTACAGAATTTTTAATAAAACCAAGTCAAATCCCAATTTTTTGTGAGAAAAAATAAATATAGACCACTATATAATCAAAATAATGCTTAAGCAACAATTTGCGTAGTGTACATACACCACGAAACAGCAAGAAAACACACAACGCCACTGCAAAGCACATTTTTCAACTAATTTGCACTTATAATTCCCAATTAGTTCTAGCGCGCCAGTAATGAGTAGGCGAGTCTCTGCCGAGTAAATTTGGCTGCCTCCGAGAAGAGCTTGCGCTCTTAGCCCTTGATTTGTTTTTGTAATTTAAGAAATCCTAATGGATTGTCTTCTAAGAAGAAGACGCGAACAATCAGAACTATTGTTCGCAACATTATAGAAAAGAGTTGCTTAAATAAAGCACTCTACGAGAAGTGTAATCTAATTCTCGCTTGCAATTCCTAAATGGTTCTTGAGGACCATGGGAAGTAATTCGAGTAATTCGAATTAAGTTTGCTTTAAGAATTGAAGCTTCAGCATTTTCTTTAAAGTTGCAAGAAAACAAAATAATTGAAAAATCTAAAAAGATTTACCATTACTACTTTAAAACAAATTTTTTTAACTTTATTTTAAAATACAATCTAAATAATATAATCGGGCATAAAGTGACTTAAAACCAAAATAGAAAAAAAAATATAATCTCCCATGCTGTTTTAATAACTGGCAGTATTTTTTTTAATCTTCCATCTTTCGCTTTATCTTATTTTTTGTGATCAACAGATTTTTTCAAAATTGGTGTCGTCGTATTC
Organism: Hirtodrosophila histrioides; assembly: GCA_037075165.1. NCBI lineage: Eukaryota > Metazoa > Arthropoda > Insecta > Diptera > Drosophilidae > Hirtodrosophila > Hirtodrosophila histrioides. Next base: position 97,038 of record JBAMCL010000561.1, read on the forward strand.
GACTGCTGTTGAAACTCCCTTTGCCAAGTCAAAGCATTTACCTCTCTTAATATCTTCACGAATTGTGTCGAACTCTTTCTCATAATGTCTACACTTATACTTCTCTTCCAACTCTTCTCTAATTTGTACTATGGTGCTACTTCCTCCTCTAGTTCCCTCTACTTTCAGAAGGGTTTCCATCTGTTGAAACTCCCTTTGCCAAGTCAAAGCATTTACCTCTCTTAATATCTTCACGAATTGTGTCGAACTCTTTCTCATAATGTCTACACTTATAACTTCTCTTCCAACTCTTCTCTAATCTGCACTATGGTGCTACTTTCTCCTCTAGTTCCCTCTAAACTTCTTCAAAAGGGTTCCATCTGGTGAAACTCTTTGCGAACTCAAAGCATTTACCTCTCTTAATATCTTCACGAATTGTGTCGAACTCTTTCTCATAATGTCTACATTTATAACTTCTCTTCCAACTCTTCTCTAATTTGCACTATGGTGCTACTTCCTCCTCTAGTTCCCTCTCTTCAGAAGGGTTCCATCTGTTGAAACTCCCTTTGCCAAGTCAAAGCATTTACCTCTCTTAATATCTTCACGAATTGTGTCGAACTCTTTCTCATAATGTCTACACTTATAACTTCTCTTCCAACTCTTCTCTAATTTGCACTATGGTGCTACTTTCTCCTCTAGTTCCCTCCAAACTTCTTCAGAAGGGTTCCATCTGTTGAAACTCCCTTTGCCAAGTCAAAGCATTTACCTCTCTTAATATCTTCACGAATTGTGTCGAACTCTTTCTCATAATGTCTACATTTATAACTTCTCTTCCAACTCTTCTCTAATTTGCACTATGGTGCTACTTCCTCCTCTAGTTCCCTCTAAACTTCTTTCCGAAGGGTTCCATCTGGTGAAAGTCCCTTTGCGAACTCAAAGCATTTACCTCTCTTAATATCTTCACGAATTGTGTCGAACTCTTTCTCATAATGTCTACACTTATAACTTCTCTTCCAACTCTTCTCTAATTTGCACTATGGTGCTACTTGCTCCTCTAGTTCCCTCTAAACTTCTTTCAGAAGGGTTTCATCCTCTTACTTCTTACCTCTCTTAATATCTTCTCGAATTGTGTCGCTGTAGGTCGAATTCTTTTTCATTAATTTTGCCATCGATAAATTTGCTCTTTTTCTTAAGTTGACATACGAAACTAAATTTTTTGATATGCCAACAATAGCGGAGGTTTCAAGAAATGCTGCTCCCAGTTTGCTTGGGTTCTTTGATTGAATCACGAAAACTCAACAGAGAAAATAAAAACTAATAAAAAATCATACTATAAATGATGGTTGAAAACATTTGTTGACAGTTGACTCATTTGAAATTACTTTAATTTGATGCCTAATTCAAATGAAATTTATTTATTTAAATGACACGGCTCGTTAATAGTGCCCCACACATGACAACGGCTGGGGCAACAATAAAAATTGAAATACACGTCGTCCATTTGATTGAAAGCGGTCGAGGGTTACAACTTTAATTTCACGTTTGATTCGACTAAATGGAATTAAGAACCCTGGCCCCGTGAAAATGCATAAAAATGCTGAAAGAACAGCTCAACCTGAAGTTGATTTTTTGAGCGTCATTAAAGTTAAGTACTTCAAACGCACGTGGGGCATAGTTATTAAGAATAGTAGTAGATGCTATCCCAGAGATACTCGAAGAAAACCAAAAACATTTCATTCGATATGTCTGCCCCAGTGATTTATGTGTATGAATTCTAAGTTTATAACTTGAACTGAGTTGAATTCGATTAGTTTGGTGTATTTTTTATAAAATCTTTTGTTTATTTGCATGTGCACAAACAAATATATACTTATATTTATATATATTCATGGAAGTTTTCTAACAAAATTTAAAAATTGACCTTGTGTCTTTGGGTCATTTACACAAATGCTGTTAATCGATTTCTTTGTAAACTCGAAACCAATGTCAACAGCCTTGCGACACATACAAACACAGATACTGTAGCTGTATCTGTGAGATACACAAATAAGCAAATTCAAGTGGCTGCTACATAAAAAGGAAGCTGTAGATATTTTTGCTTTTTTGAACTCGAAGCGAGAAAACATTTACACACTTAAACGAAGCAAAAGCATTTGAGCAATCGCCAAAAAAAAGAACGAAAACTAAGAAATTCGAATGCAAAGAGGAGCAAACTGAAAGGATGTTCAGCTCAGTTGAGGGGCAAGGATCCTCCTCTTGCTCCTCCTGCTCCTGCACAGGCAGGCAGGCAGGCAACACGACGCTGTTGGCTTAAATTTGCTGCCTGTCGCATAGGTAAATAAGCAACAGTTGTACATAGTACGAGTGTGTATCTACACACACACACACACAGCCAAACACAGCCTGACTGTTGTCCTTGCTGCGACACCAAAAACTATGTCTGAGTCTGTGCTCTGCCCCCATTCGAAGGACATTTAAAGCTGTGGCTGCGTGTTGTTGCTCTGTGGGCTTCTATCTTTAAAGTGCTCGCATTTCCATTGATTTTCCTTACTTGTATCTGTGCCGTACTCATAACTCAAGTTTTGCGCCTCCGCTCGTAATTAACACGCCCCCAAGCATGCCTTCCCCTCAATGGGGCGCAACAAGTACCCGCGTGTTAATTTATGTGGCGTTATGAAAGTGAAATTCATAAAAGAAAACCTATAAATTGGTATCATTTGGCATTCAGACTCGTGCCAACCACATGTGTCACAAAAATATCATTTCTAGGGGCAACAAATGTGCCTTAAAAGTTACAATATATTATAAAGTCTGCTTGGAATCAGACAGATAATGAAATTCCTTTTACTCTATTGAAGTAATGTTATTTACTAAGTTTTTCATCTGTTTAAGAAACATTCTTTCACCTCTTTATTCTGTCAGCAACTCCTAACTTTCCAATGTTGCAAATGTTTCTCCTTATATCTAAATCTATTATAAACAATTAATGCTCTTAATTCCTGGAGCTGGATCGAGTTCTGCTTGCTACTCAGAATAAATCCATTGATTTGCTCTCTTTGCTAATCTAAACATCTTTTCATTCACTTATATAAGTAAGAAACTGACAAATAAAACTTCTGCAACTTCTTTAAAATGCTTAAGTAATTAACACAATTCAAAGAACTAAATAAAGTTAATTAAACAGTTCAGATCTGCAGATTATAACTGACCTCATAAGTTATTATTATTAATTAAGAATATATATAGTTTATCGGAACACATCTCCCTCAATACATTTTACATTTCCTGACAAAGAATATTATTTTAATCTTTTATTTTTATAATAAAACCGATCTATATAAAGAATTATGTCGGTTAAGATCTACAGATTCAGATCAATCTGATAGTTAAATTAATAATTATAATATTAAAACTGAAAATCCAATTCATTCTGCTTACAAAAAAGAATATCAGAAAAATAAATAAATTAAAAATTTCATTCAATATAAATATTATTGTTAATCCTTGTGAGTGATTATAATATCACGTATCTTTTCCATATCCCAGGCTATCCAAATAGCGAAAAGTTAATCTTTTTTTTTAAGAATTCTTTTAATTATACGATCAAGATTTCAGTCTTGTTATAAGTATTATATTATATATACCTTCTATTCTATTCTATTCTATTCTTTTATTCTATTCTATTTATTCTATTCTATTCTATTCTATTCTATTCTATTCAAAAATGGCGCAGTCTTATTGATTTTCAGCCATTGTAGATTTTAAAATGTTTCTCTTTATATACAAATAAACAAAAAATGATTTTGAAGTAATAAATTCCGAAGTTCGGTGGTTGCTCCTCCTCTATGCTAAATTTGAAAATGTTTCTCCTTCTATATATTTTTTTTGAATTCACAAAACAAACTGCAAAAGTAGTTATCCAAGCATTTAAAATGTGTGTTATGAAGTCCGGCCTTAACACTTCATAAGATTAAGCTCACTTTATCCTTATACTTTATTTTCTATATTTGAAAATGTTTCTCTTCATGTATTACGAATGTTGTGGAACTCTCTTCCGTTAATGTAGTTCGGATGCTGCTTTAAATGCTCGCCAAATGAAAATTTAATGACAATTGTTGCATTTAAATGCTGCCCCATTTCGGAGACGCCGCTCGGAGGCCAATGCCGTATCCGGGTTGGGCTGGGCTGGGTTGTAGAAAGGGGCAGGGCAAGAGGGAGAGTATACGGGTACCCGACAAAATCGATAAGGTTCCAAATAGACATGTCTGTTGCTGGCTGGCTGCCTGCTCTCTTATTTTTTCGACGGCTCCCCGCAACATCAACAAGATGTATTAGCCGGCTTCATTATGGGGCAGCTGCTGCCCCCGGCCGGGCGAAAGTGTTGCCACCGAAATTTAGTCCGTTGTCCTGCCACATCAGAGTCCCTACAGTCAAGCAGCATATAGTATATACATACATACATATAAGTGTATCTGTGTCTGTGTGTTTTCGGTGACAATTTCCGCTCGTTCTAAGCGTGAAAAGCTTCGGCGTTGTCCTTGCCAACTGCTGCTGCCACCCAACACACAAAAAAAAAAAAAATGCCAAAAACTAACTTTGGCTCTGGTACGCCCCCCTCCGAAGCCTGCTCCCCTGCAGCTCCCTCCCCTCCCCGGCTGTCTATCCGTCTGCCTTTTTTGTCGCCATCGTCTCGCAGTTTCACTTTTTGTGTGTGGGCGACAATTTTCCTCTTTTTGCCACTCAAATTTCCAGTGCGTTTGTAGGCGAATCGGAGTCGCTTTCTTATATACCAAATGTCTCTGCTTTCATGTGTGTGTGTGGGTGTGTGTGTGGGTGTGTGTTAAAGCTTAAATATTCCAGAAACAGCTGCCAAAACTTTAATTGTAACAAATTGTAAAGTGCTGCTGCAACAACAAAATGCGGGCTGTTCTTTTTGTTTTATGTTAATCAGGTCAGTGGCACGCCCCCATAGTAAAGTGGCGCCCTCTAGCGTGTGGAAATTTAGTACAACAACTTCTAGATGTTGTACAAGGTCTTTAACAATTCAGCTTTGTTTTACAATTTGGTCAAATTGTGTTAAAGTTGCCTGTTTATGTGCTCTTAAAGAGTTACAAAACAAAAAACATGAAAAACTGGAATTTAGAATGGCATATTAGGGGAGTATGCGGAGAGAGATGCATCTGGGTTCTCTCGAGCGAATTATTTGTTTAGGTGCGGCGACATAAACAAAAAACACACGCCAGATACAAAAACAACACACACACACACACACATATAAATAGTTTGCATTGTCATGTCTCTGTCATGGCGAATATCCTTTATGATTCTAATGCGAATTTCATATCCTGCTGTGTGATCGACTGCTCCTGCGCCTCCTGTGCCCGCGGCTGTTTGTTGTTTCTGGGTTTTTGACATCCTTTGTCTCGTTCATCGCTGTTTTCCTTGCACATTATTCGCATTCAGTTTCGGTTTCGTTGTCCCGACCATTTGAAGGATATTTCAATTTTTAGTTTAGTTTTCATTGCGGATTATTAGAAGATTATGCGTGTTTCTTGCTCCAGATAACTACAAGAATTGTAATTCCTTTGATATTGGCATACTTTTGAATGAATATCAACATAATACTTATAACACGGGAAACAAAATTTCCTATTGAAAACTCTCTGAGTGTCCTGAAAACTTGATCAACTTGGCAGAATATTATGTTTATTTGTATTCTATTAAAATATATATTGTGGCTACAACTTTTTTTAAAAGAAATGTTTATTGGTTTATTAGCTTGTTTCTTGGGTTTCAATGCTTTTTTGGTGGCGGTGGATCTCCTTTCTTCTCAGGGTGTACTGTTTATGTGATCTAGAATCCTTTCTCTTGCCAGAGACTTTTGTCCTCATTACGAGCTTGGAAGCTTCTATTTGAAAATAAAAGAAAAAGAAATAAATTAATATTTCTATTTTCAATATATATATAGTTCTAGTAGGTCAAGTTAATCCTTGTATGTCATTATAATTATTACTTCACGCATTTTCTTTATGTCCCAGGCTATTTGGTTAAATGAGTAGCTATCACTTAGCTTATGGTCAGTTAATCTTTTTTAAAGATTTTATTTAATAATATGATCAACATATCATTCTTCTTGTCCCCCACCGGGTCCCTCATTTCCCAATCTGTCTCTATCGTCTTTTCTTTAAACTTCTTTAAGATCTACTTTCTACTCTAATTTCTACCCATTTCTCTCCTCTCTTCACTCCTTGCTTTAATGCTCCGCCTTCACTCTCATTCTATTTCTCTAGCTATCTCTTTCTTTTCTTTAATCTTAATTATCTTAATAAAATGATTTATATTTTAGGCGACAGCCAAATAAATGAATAAATACAAATTATGACCCCTGACTTCTTCGCAGAATTTGTACATACTTCAATTATTATTATTATTATTGTCGGTTGATCGGAAAGTCCTTCAGTTTTACTTCATTTTCCTTAGCAGTTATTTGGTTCCATGCGTTTATTCATAGTATCCCAAAACATCAAGTATTTGGGATATTTCAATGGATCCATCTCAAAAACTTGTGTCTGAAATTTTCCTCTATGTCCCACTCTATTTTTCACTCTACTACTATAATATTCTCTTCCTATCCTCACCATTTCTTAGATCCTATTTTCCCCTAATGAAATCTCTAATCATCCCAGCATTTCTTAGATCCTTCTTTTCCTAATGAAATCTCTAATCATCCCAGCTGTGAGTTGGGACACAGCTTGCCGGGCCGGCTCCTAAAACTCCCCCTATCGGTTTGGAGATTTCATTCCTAACCCTCTAAATAACCCTTAAATTCTATACTTTTTTCTATATATCTAACTCTTTATTATCTAGCTTTAGGCTCTCACTGGCAAATGGAATTCCCCCAACGTGTTCGTCTCGTTGTTAGATTCAATTGTAATTTTGAGCAGGATTTTAAAGTTCTTCCATTAATCTATGAACTAAATTATATTTTTCGATTCGAGGCAGCACTGTTTTGCCTTCGAAAATAGTAAAATAAATTACTAAAGGTATATTATAATATCCTTGAACTAACTATGTGCTCTCAGTGGGCATTTTTTTAATGTCAGGTGGCAACCCTGCCTACTTTGAAGTGCAGAATTCATGAATTCTTAATCATAAAAGCCGTCAAAGTACTTCACATATGAATTACTTTAATATATTTTCCACTTCTGTAGTAAAAGCTTTTTGGCCCCACAGTTAAAATGGCAAAGCCCGCTCCCCTCAGCAGACACCCGCATCCGCACCCCGCCGCACTTCGTCTCGAGGGCAATAATTATGTATTTATGCAAATTTGCCGGGTGCCGTGTCGAATGTTGAAGTTGCAAAGCGTCGCCTCCATATTGTCGCATCATTTAGCATTTACGAAATTGTTTAATTCAATTAAATAATTATATGCATATGTTTTTGTAACGTGCATGACACCCTCGCACACACACACACACAGGCACACACACACGCACAACACGCTGATGGGTACATTAAAAAAGTCACCCCTCAACCTTGGCACCACCCGTACCACCCGCACCCACCCAGTGCCAAATTACGAGCAACAATAAACTTTGTCAGCGTGTTGAGGTGTCTGAGGCGGGGGTGTCTTTAGAGGGTTTTTGCTCACGAGGTGGCGGGGGCGGGGGTGTGTAACAAAAGTCTTAAGCCAGCCCAAGGAGTGTGCCGTCAGCTAATTCATGTGTATATATACTTATGTATATATATGTACCTATATATAAAAATATATAACACGAAATTCATTTGCGTAATGCGTGAGCTCAGCAAGTATAAGGGGGCGGTGTTCAAGATGGGAGGGGGGGCTGGTGGGAGGGAATTTATGCGGGTCTCTAAATTTGACAAGCTCATATGAAACTTTATGCACGGATTTTCTGTGCATTTTTATCGAGCCAATATTTAAGGCCATAACCGAAATTCAATTCCAAATGCAAATCCTTTTATGGGCTTTCACTGATTTTGATTTTGTGGCAGCACCTTAAGAGATTTGCCGCCGTATTTATGACCCCAACATGCGACAAATGAAATGGATGCCGCCCAGTAGAAATGTGAAATGTGAAATAGTTGATGGGCCGGTTCACACCCAGTCCCTAACTCCCCCCAACCTCTGCACTTTACATCATTTACATGCAGCGCAAGCAAGTGTATAATTTTGTCTTCTTTTCCACATTTTTATTTGATTTTCATATAATTTGGATTTTGATTGAAATTCAAGTTTGAGGCACGTCTTGCAATCCAAATTAAATAACATATAAATAAGCTGGCGACCAAATAAATGCCACACGATTTTTCAATTTCCCGCGCTTGCCCGATTTTTGAGGTATTTTTGATACCTTTTTAATGTACTCATTAAACGGCTCGGCGACGTTACCTGCATAATTCTATTTCAATATTCCACTCTCAGACTTTATAATTTGATAGTGAGCGCGTGAAAAATAATGTGGTAATTAGTGGTACTCGTATACCCATCGAAATGTTTAAAACGATTAGTCTAGTTCAATTTCAAATGGGGTAAAATAAAAGCAGGCAGATCTACAAAACTTCTTGTACTTAGATTACTTAGCTGGGAGAAGATTTTTCAAGTTTCATACAACATTTTTCCGCCCGTGAGGGTAGATTTTCGAAAGCCCGGAGCTATATAAACCTAGTCTTTTTGTAATGCGGTAATTAGTGGTACTCGTATACCCATAGAACTGTTTAAATCGATTAGTCTAGTTCAATTTCAAATAGAGTAAAATAAAGCAAGCAGATCTACAAAAATTCTTGTACTTAGGTGCGATTTTTCAAGATTTTTCAAGTTTCATACAACATTTTTCCGCCCGTGAGGGTAGATTTTCTAAAATCCCAGGCCCGGAGCTATAAAAACCTAGTCTTTTACCGTATACACACAGCTGACACTATTTCCCGATTCTTTGACCGATCTTTCGATTATTCCCGTTCAGTTAATTGATCATTCTCGAAATTACCACCCACCAATCAAATGACATCCTATCCCACTCAATGCATTTGTATGCCAACAATTTATGGCTGCTCCAAAAGGACGAACTGTAATCGATAGCTTTTCCAATTGAGTTGCACTTTTGGGCGATGTGGAAAACAAATTTCCCGCACTGCAAACATAAATCTAAATGAATATAAAATATCAAATTTCCTCGATTACAAATCAAACCGCGCTGGGCAAACAATTAGGTGAAAATACCGAGATTATGCCGATTTATGTGTAATGCAATTTTCTAAATGCCTCAAGACATAGACTGAGATACAGATACATTGACAGCTACTAAGACGACAAATGACAAGCGGAAAGAAGGACAATTTTTGGTGGAAAAAAGAAAAGAAATTAAATTTGATGAATGCGCCGTGGGAACAATGAAATAATTGATATGTAAAATAATATTTCATCACAGAGCGACAAAACTCGAAAGATCCTTATTCTCGTTCTTGTCCTCGACGCCATTGTGATGAACTGTTGATTCGGCCATTGTGAGACCCCTGGCTCACATGCTGTGCTCTTAATATAATAATCATAATAAATCCTTAATAATTTCACAATCATCAAAAGAAAGCGACGACGAGAACAGATTGGTATTTAATGGAGGGACAGGCAATTCAAAATGCGACCGGCTTAATGAACTCGAGCCCAACAAAACGGCGGTTGACAAATTTCTTGCTACTGGTAATTCTAGCGATCCTTGCTGATCCTTAGCAAACACACACACACTCACACACATTTACGAAATTTCATTAGGTTGCACAAACAACTCATCCGTCAGTTTGCAGACTTCATGTCTTTGGCCCGCTTTGTTTAAGATATTGCGGTTGATTGCACACGATTTGAGCCTGAGCCTGAGCCCCTGGCTGAACACCAGGACTGAATCCAAGTCCCTAACTTTGCCCGGAGTGCTCTCCAATTGTCTACAGTAGCCATTGTATCTACATTGCGGCGCAGCAAAGAGGAAAATTTGTCAACACATCCGTCGAAAAGTTGGCAGCCTTAAGATCCCAAAATCAATTTTCGGGATCTCCTTAGATCTTCATCTATGCATTGCGCCATATGCTTGTGGAATGGGCATTGAAATTGTTATTCTCCTTTGGGATCGACCGCATTTTATTGATATTTAATTTATGTTCTATTTGTTTCAGCGTTTTTCGCTCTGTTCGCTCATTGTTTGGTCGCATTGACGACACAAATTACATATTGACACGCTGATGGTTTTTTAATATGCACACACTCCGCACACTCCCTCCCCATCTACAACATTACTTACATACGGGGGTCATCTGGCGGACTTGAAACAATAAAAATGAAATTCATTAAATGAATTTTATACATTTAATTTATTGGCGCGGCTTTTTATCAAAATTTGATAAAGCAGACAGCGAGGGTAGGGTAAAAATTGATATATACAGACGCGATCTAGTAATAACAGTAACAAGGCCCCGGACCCGAACCCGAACCCGGACATGGTTACGGTTACGGCTACGGCTCTTAGCTCTGGCTTCACTGCACACAGTCGACGCTGACGTCGACGTCGACGTCCGCTTCGGCGCTCCCTTTCTGCAGACATTAACAGATGCGGTTATGTTGGTTAACAAACATTTTATTGGCAGTTCAATTTCGATTTTTAATTAAAGCGTTAAATATTTCTGATGTCATTTAGCCCGGCTTTCCCTCCCGTGCCTTATGATTTTTCTTTTGTATAGGGTATGAAGAACTTGGAGACCGATTTAACAAGTCACACTTTTGACCTTAAGCCCATTTCCCGTCCCTGTTGACGGGTGGGAGTAGATTTTTCAAGTTTCATACAACATTTTTCCGCCCGTGGGGGCAAATTTCAAAAGTCCCTAGCTTGGGAAACGTACATTTGCTGGTATACAGCATGTACACTTAAAAAAAAACCGTTTTTGTCCTCGGCGTCCGACGGCAGACCACCCGACTCAGAATCTATGTTCCCAGTCCATATGTATTTATGGTTATTGTGAGTCAGAAAAACGCTTTTTGTCCTTGGGCGGTGGGGTGGGGGGTGTCCAAATATCAGCTTATCCAGGGGGTCAACATTTAGTCAACTATGCCAAATTTGGTGACTCTCTCTACTGGTGTGGGAGATATAGGTTTGCTCCAGGGGGGGGTGGGTATACCAGTAAATAGAAAACTATATAAACGCAATCCTTGAAGCGATCTCCATTTTGTGCCAAGAATTTAAGCTCAATCGGTGCAGAACTTTTCAAGTTTTTGACTTTTGCATATACCAACATAACCTTTCTATATTTATAGTATTTAGACAGGACTGTTCCAATTTGATATGTTGCAAATTCGAATTACCCTTAAGTGTTATACAGATAAAATATGAATTTTTAAGCAAGTTACCTTTTTGGTATAATCATTATAAGTTTAATCATCTAGTTAATAGCAGAGAAGTTTAATTTTTTCAGTAAGCTTCAAAATTTTAATAGCATTGCTTATTTAAGCCGTAAATTTCAAAAATAGTTGTTAAGAAGTATTATCAAAGTAACCAGAGATAGGTCGTCGTCGTCTTCATCTTCTTATTTTTAGCATTATAGTTTTCTCCCTATTTTATTGTCCTTAACTGTGAGGAATTTAAAGAAATTGAACTAAATTTTCACTTGTTTCAATTTTATTTGGTTAAGTTTGAACATTTCACTCTTAAAGTAAAATATCGCTCTGCAGTAAAATTTTAAATCGATTGCATTTCTTATGCTTTTTTTTAGGTTTTAAAATTGCCTCTTGCGCGAAGATGCCTTATAACATCCATACAAATCCAATTAGGGCGCCAAATGCATTTATTTGTTATTGCCAACTAACTATAAATACTGAGCAACAATAACAACAATAACAGCAACAACAACAACAACAACAACTAGAGAGCAACCGCAACAATATCGATAACAATGAAATCGAATGCAAATTAAATGCCTCGGGGTTGCATCTTTAGGGCTTCCGGCGGGTAGGGTGGACGTGCGGGAGGTAGGGAGGAGCGCTCCATATAAATGCATATATCAATGTGTATTGCATGTGTATAACTATTTTTCTATGCCTTGAATTAAATGCGATATAGAAAGGAATTAAAAAATACACTGAAAAGAGCCAACGAACGACAAATGGGAAAGCAAAAACAAAGGCATCGATACAAATGCGATTAAATTACAAGCCTTAACTGTATTTATTGTTTTTTGTTCACAGAGAAAAATAGAGACAGAGAGAGAGAGAGAATGAGACAGGGAAGGGAAGAGAGATACGCTTAATACACATTAAAACATAGAACACAACAAAAATTGCAAAGTCTGAAAAAGCAAAAAGCTCAAAAAGGAAAATTAAAAATCGATAACATTAAATTGAGCCGACTATATATATATATATATATCGTATTGTATCGTACAGTGGGCGGGGCATTACGTTATACACTGCAATTTTTTTTGCACTTCTTCTTCTTTTGCTGCTGCTTTTCAAATGATACAAAGAAAAACAAAAAGTAAGAACTTAAGCGTATTAAATTGGATTTTCCCTCAAAGCTGCAACCAAACATGCGACAAATGCGAAACACACACACTCCCACACACACACAGCAAGGATAAGTATTAGAGTGTGTGTGTGTGTGTGTGTATTTGCATTTGTATATAGCATTTACATCTAACATTACACATAAGCATTAAAACATTGCTAAACTGTATACATATGCATGAGTTAAAATTTCATTTTATTGCACATTTCAATTTCGAAATTATGCAAAAGTTTCATTGGATTTGGTTGGGAGCACTGAAAAAAAAAACCCCATCCCAAAAGCGTGCCTACCTAACCTCAATTGTGAGGTCACCCTAGAAAACGGGGGTGCCATCAATTTGCTGTTGACATTAGCCAAGAAAGAATAAATGGAAATGCATTAAAAATTGATTTACGATGCTATTTACGCTCATAAATTTGTAGCTATTTAGCGGTACCACACAAAAAACCAACAAATTGTCAACACAAACAAAACAGCGGACGCTCCTCAAGAACAAGAACAACAACAAGAAGCCCCCCCCCCAAAAAAAAAACTGAAATATTACACTCGAATATTAAAAAACAAAACGAAGAAATAAACGAAGCGCAGCGGAAGCCACGCAAAACATTTTCCGAAGCAACACAAAAAGAAGAAAATGGAATGGAAAGGAAAACAAAACATAAATGAAAATGAAAATAAAACATAAAAATAGAATTGACAATGCGTTGACAGTTGAACGTAATACTCGTATATAGCATCTGGAAAGGGAGCACTCACCATGACTCGTCCGCAGGATACGTGTCCCATCATTTATAAGATAGATAGCTTCGGTCAACAATGGAATTTCTATGAGTGCTTGAGATATGACTCGTGTCTATCATATACATACTGAAATATATTGCTTTTATGCTTTGAAAACTGATTTACAGGAGAAGTATAGCAATTCAGAATGATACAAATTTCAGTTTATCATAGGGTTCTCAATATCTATGAGATATACTAGACAAGGATCTGAGGCTGAACTGAGACCTGAATAGAAACCTTTTAAACTCTTGACTTATATTGAAAATAGACTAAATTTCAGTCTGATCAACTGTCTTTTGTATAGTATTCAGGTTTAAACTTATCCTAAATATCAAGTTGTTTTAAAGAGACTTCTCTGAAATACATATCATAGCTATTTATAGCTCAATAATATGAACTTCGTCCTTTTATTAGGACAAAGTTTTAGTAAATATGAGACGCAAACTTGTCCTGAGGGGTTGTGTGGTGTTCTGTCTAGATTTTATTGTAAAACCGAAACAAACAAAAGAATTTTGAAATCAAAAGCAATAAATTTGATGACATTTATTGGTTTTTGCTGGCTGACATGAAACAACGACAACAACAACAACAACAACCAAGGGACATTTCTTGCAACATTTGGAACCGGCTTTATGATAGTTGACTCCTTCATCAAACTGGGGGATGGCTCTCCGGGCCATGTCTCTGGTCCGTGCGGGTGTCATTTTCGGACTCAATGGCATAGTTTTAAGAGGCACTTGAACAGGCTTCCGTTGGGTCGGGCCTCGTCATTAGCCTGCGGCGCGTGCCGGAGTTCAACCCTGAGCCTCCCCCGGTCAAGGCCATAGAAGTGCACCCAAAGCCAAATAGTTCCGTTTGACAGTTGCAGGGTACACTCTAATAACAATAACAATAAACCGGACATGCAGGACAATGCGTGCGGTGGAGGAGTCCTTGGACCTCTGCGACACCCCAACTAATGAAACAGGGGGATGGCACTGGACAAAGGTCAGCAGTTTAAATTGTGTCATGTTCGCATTTTGTGACATCTCATTCTCTTTGCCTGCAGCCTAGGCCGGCTGCTGGCCAGCATCCTGTCGTCCTCTGCGCATTCAAAAATTGAAATATTACACATTTTATTTGAAAACAGCAGCAATAGCTGTGAAATCCAGACAATAACCTTTTGGCAACCTTTTGCCACACTGACAGATGACCCGAGTGTCCACAACTGTGCCACAGGACATTAGGCAGCCCAGCGGCCCACCAGGAGCCTGGCAATTGTCAAGCCAAGATATTCGCCATTTCCCAGCACCAGCACAGGCTAATGTGCCTTCTATGAGTGGGTTCTGTCACATCCGATATCAATAACTCCGTTAATGACCTCACTTCCACGCTCAAATGAGTTTTTCCCCACGCACCGTGGTGCCAAGCCATTAGCGCGAATTGAAAATGAAAATTTTAATACTTCAATAACTCACAAATGTGATTAAAATGAACATTTCAGTTATTGCAGCTTGCAGGATTGAAGTTTCTTTTAAAGGGAAATATAACTCGATTTTTGTATCAGTCGGAAAAATAAATTAAATTAATATTTGAGCATTTCTTTCAAAGAATCAACTTAGTTTTGGAGATCTACAAGGATTTGCTTATTTACCCTTACCCAAATTTCTTTATATATCCTATCCTAGCTCTTGAAGAAGCTAATTTAAATAATACTAAAAGGAGTTCAATTTCGAACTGAACTTTCCTAAGTTATAAATTAGCCAGCTAAATTCTAAAAATATATATATGGTAGGGAACTTTTCTAGTAAACATTGAACATTGAATTGGAAGAGCTAAACTCTTTATTTCTAAATATAATTTAATTTTATTTAATTATAATTTTCCAAAGCATCTCAAGTGATCATGAACTTATCAACTCATCGCTCAATGCTCAAAATGTAAACTTGAAAGCAGCTGCTCCGCTCCGCCCACAATAGAAGACAATTTATTAAGCTGATTTAATTGAAACGCATTTCATATTTTAGCCAATTAGGAGAACGATCTCAGCGGCAGAGCCAACAAGCGGCACTAATTGGCAGGCATTTAACACTTTCCCCCTGTTGGGGCCATAAAATGTATTTCCAAATGAAAATTGGAGGCACTCCGCCTAATCGCTGGCTGCCATATGATGATGATACTCCGGCTGCTACTGGGCCATGGAGATCATCATGAACATCAGCCAGCGTGGATATGAGGGGGTTTCGAGAAGGGGCAATGTTGTTACCCCACGCGCCATTCAGCGACGATGATTAATCGCTTGGAAAATGTTTGTTTTCATAAACAATTTTTTAATAGGCCCCAAACACGAATGGCATCGCTTGGGATCGTGTTCGGGCTCGGTCTCGGTCTCGGGGTCAAAACGGTGTGTGGGTGGGGTCAAAGAGTTAAATCGTTTCGAGTGTATCTATTCGGTTGTTAGACCTAATGCGGATGACTCCGATGACTTGGCAGTTGTTGCATATGTATTTGTTCCTGTGAAAGATGCTTTCATGTTTGGAATGTAAAAAGAGTTGATAAATCAAAATGTTTGGGAAAACATTAGGACGCCCCCGAGCCCAATTGGTGTGCCTGACAAATGCGCATAGTTTGGGGGCAACTGAAAGGTGTTAATTGCCAGCAATCTGAACGGACTCCAAAAACTCTCTCCTGATATTCATATTTCTGACAGCCAGCAAAGAAAGTAGCTCAGGCTGTGCGTCTAAAAATACGCAGGAAAAATCCTAATAATAACAAAAGAGAGAGAGAGAGAGGCAGGAAAAACATTTTCCGTGTATGGCAGGGAGACTTTTCCGGCAGTGGCAGTGACAATGAAGTGGCGCATGGCGTGACAATAAAATTTATGAAATTTTCTGCTGCACGACACACATTTTCACATATTTTCAATTAGAAATAAAAAATGCTTTCAACAGGTGACAAAACAATTTTACGGCCGAGATGCATGGAAACCGCACGAATGCCGTTTAAGTGGATTATGCCTAAGATGTTTTCCGGCTAAGATACATTTATGCTGTATATATACATCTATTATTTTATGGCTTTTAAATTGCTGCCTAAAAAGCAGCGCAGCATTTCAGCTCCTCCATAAATCTCCTGCTTAGCCGAGCTGCTCAAATATTGTTGACCATAAAAAACAGAGAACTCGCCAGGGATCAGGTAGGGATCAGGATACTAGATATATTCAGCCCAACTTCGGTTAGCACAGCGGTTGCATTTGGTCCAAGGACAACGCGACACTTGTCCTTTAAGCCGGGACGATCAGCATTATGAATATGAAGCAATTATATGTTTATGAACCTCATAACGATGCGATTTATGAGGTCATCTCCTTTTGTGTGTGCGCTCATCCTTAGCAGGACATTCCCTTTGTTCCGCTGTCTAAAAGTGCGCCGACAATAAATAATAATATCAATAACAGTTCTGCTATACACTCAAAATGTCAGAAACCTGTTTTCCTGGCCTCTAAGCAGACAGCTGTGTGGTTGGCAGAGATCACAGGTGAAAACTCTGGCAGATACTTATAAATGCTGAGCTTAAGATACAAACAGATATCTATAGGAAAAGATAAATTTACTGGTGCCAAGTTTCTTTTAAAAAATCGATGCATATTCACATCCTAAATCAAAGAAATTTTAAGTAAAATTTAACTCCTTAGAAGGAAAAGAAAGAATAATTTAAATGTAATTAA
Source organism: Hirtodrosophila histrioides (assembly GCA_037075165.1). Classification (NCBI taxonomy): domain Eukaryota; kingdom Metazoa; phylum Arthropoda; class Insecta; order Diptera; family Drosophilidae; genus Hirtodrosophila; species Hirtodrosophila histrioides. Next base: position 114,066 of record JBAMCL010000561.1, read on the forward strand.
TAAACTCTTTAAAATTTCTAAATAATCCTACAGCCATTTTACCATTTTTTTCGAAAATTTACGAAACTTTTTCCAATTTTCCTGGTTATTTAAGATCATAGAAACCTGAAAGAACCACAATAATATACAATCCTGTATTTAATAAAATTTTATCAAGTCTATAAGTAGCCTTTGCATATTTTTTTTCAACAAAACTTTCTCAGTTGTTAACGAAGCACAGGAAATATTTCATTCGACATTCAGGTTTTCAGGTGTTAACATCTTGGTAGATGAAAATTGAAAATTATTTTTAAAAAGTTTAAAATTTTCTGAATTTTTCTTTTGGCTAACAAAACAAGAAGACGTGATGGATTACGGCAACTCTGGTGGTGCTGAATTCAACTGGAACTACAGCATGGGCGGCAATGGTGGTGGTGGCGGCAACGCCTATCCTCAGGTGAGTGCAAGGGGGTATTCCCATGGCCCACTGATCCACGGATCCTTACTGACCAGCAGATGGGCCAGATGGGTCAGGGCGGCTATGGTGGCGGCGGTGGCCAGCAGTGGCTGCACTCAAACCAGGGCAATACCCACAACTACCAATCATCCATGCCCCAAGGAGCACATGGTCAAGCCTCGCCCAGTCCCTTTGATGATTACAACCAGTCGATGATGCGCTACACAAATCTGCCCAAGGATGGTGGCAAGTCCGATATGTAGTGAGTTCACGGATGAATTTCCAAGTCAGTTCACCATTTATAACCATTTCCAATCCTTTGCAGTGGCTCAATGGCTCAGGGTCAAGGTCAGGGTGAGGGTCAGTCCATGGGCATGCATGCCATGGGCAACAATTATGGCGGCTATCCCAGTGCAATGTCCCGCAATGGTCAGTTGAATTATTTAGTATTATTTGATGTATATTATTATATATTTTCTTACAGGACTCGGCAATCCTGGCGCTGGCATGGGCGGGGGCGCCAACAGCGGTTACAGCAGCAGCTGGTAAAAATACTGCCGGCGATTGTTTTTCCATCCCGTTTTTTTTTGCTAATTTTCCAAGTTTGAAATTTTCTCATCATATATGCTTGCGTTGAAGTCGATCTATATACCAATAAAATCTTATAAAATGCAAACGCAGGGTTGAATTCTGCACGTGCAATCGATTGCACTCGTTATCGTAATCGATATTCAGGGGTCGAAGGCGGCTATTAACCTACGATTTGGCGGGTGTTGTGACCTCTGTCAGCGCTTAGCTTACGCGTCCGGGGGGATGGCAGGGGTATGCAGGGCGCATAAATTACATAAGCAGCGTATTTGTATATGTATAAATTATGATGATACTATTAGTTAGCGTGTCATTTGGCAGCGCTGCTATAAATTACAGCGCTGCAACAACTGCGAGTGCCACTTTCCGGGGCATAACTAGAATGGAGTGGCATGGTATATGGCATTCTATATGCGACTGGATGCGCTATGTACCTACACGTGTACCGTGCATCGCTCTACATCCGCTTTTTGTTAGTTTTTGGGAGGTTTTTATTAATAAATTTCCATAGAGAATTTTCTTTCGCTTTTTTGGGGACTGGCGCGCGCGTGTGTAATGATCTGTCGCTCTGGATCATGGTTGTGGATTAATGGTAAACCGAACGCATTTTTCATCGAACATTCGTTGCACATTTTTCCCCCCGCGTTTCGGTTTTTTAGCGTGCCGGGAGTATTTTTTCTAGAAATTTATTGTGCCGCCATTTGCCATGCGCCGAGTTCAGTCAACTATCAGGCGGGGCTGCTCCAGTTATGAGACCATTCGTTGTGCTCCAAATATTTTGGGCCCCATTCCCGTTCCCGTTCGCCTGCCGGTTGCCAGTTCCGCAAACGTGCCTCACACCCCGACTCACCATGGGGCGAATGCCAGTCACGTCCGTGGCAATTACATCGGTCAGATATGCAGGAGAATAAAGCGACTTACACTCGCTACTATACTTGCCACATATATAGTGCCCTGATGCAAGATATAGCACATTTATAACTAGATTTGTCATTTCTAATTCTATGAGAGAGGGATTTTATAAAAAATTAATAAAAGATAATCTCAGTAGGCTTGTTTTTGACAAATTTATACCTAATCAAAATTGAACTATTTCCATAAAACAATCTTTTATCGATATTTGTCTGCCTAATAGTAAAATGATTGTAAATTGAAAAAAACTTGCAAATTCCATGAATTTCTTTTAGAAAGTGTATTAAAACTTCAATGTGGCACAAACAGAAATTTGATCTCATTTTATTTTTTTTATATATTTTATTTTTATACTACAATATATGTAGATATGTATGTGTAGCATTAACTGCTCAGGGCCATGTTAGGTGGGGGACGCAAATAAATTAAAACAATTGAAATTTACATTAACATTTCTTTAGTCGTTGATTGTCTTTTACAGCTCTTTCTTCCTGTCTAGTATGGTGACACCCTAATGGACACCAGGGCATACAAGAATACTCAGTTAAGAGCTGATGACTTGATTATAAAATTTCGAAAAAATATTTGTTAAAATCTAGCAAGAAACTATTTTGCATAGAAAGATAAAGTCTTTTTGCTATGTTTAAATTTATACAATAAAATATATTATTAATGTTGTAATAATAAACACTATATGGATCATAAGACTAAGAATAATGTAAAGATGAAGAAGACTTTTCCCAAATTATGTATATTTGTTGGTGAATCCCAAAATATATCTAAATAAAACTATTTAGCTTTGCAAAAACCCCAATAAATTTGAAAGTAGTGTAAAGAAATTCGCTTTGAATGTTCGATTGTGAGGCTCCAACCTTTTCGTTTCTTTTAAGCCAAGTTAGTGGATAGGGGGAATCGGTGGATTGTTGTTCGTGCTGCCCTTTCACGTTGAGTACTTGAAATTTCTTGGTGTTATTTTAATTTGTGTTTTTATTTTTGTGTGTGTGTGTCTTCTCTTTTCGAATTTGTTTTCTATGCACTTATTTAATTGTGTTTTTATATTTATTATGTGCTTTTCTCAGGCTGCCTTTTAAAGTGCCACATTTACGTAAAAATGTATTTTTAATTTATTTTGTAGTCGCCTTTTGTCGCTTTATCGAGCTCATCGGGTTCAGAGTCGGCTCCGGCGATAAGCACGCACCATTTTTGGTGGCATTTGGCTTTTGAATTTAAATTGAGTTTTTATATTATTCGGTTTTAGTTTTAGTTGGCTTCATTGCGGCGCTTTTAGTGCCGTGTAATGAAGTTTTTATGGCCCGGTACATTAACATTTTGTGTAAGTAAACTGACCATTAAACTACATTGTACCTTTTTATATCCAGGCTATGTTTAATATCACTCTCAAATATTTATATAAAACTCTTCAGATTTGTAGGTAAGCTGAAAAATAAGAGAATTTCGATCAATCCATCTAAATGCATAATACTTGATACTTTTTGTTG
>JBAMCL010000561.1:122500-186157 GCA_037075165.1 Hirtodrosophila histrioides
CCAACCCTTTTGGCCGTAAAGCAGAAAAGTGCATAAAAACGTCAGGCAATCTCATAAACAGAAAATAAAATTGAATTGAAAATATCTAGACTGGCGATATCTATACATAAATCTTGCCAAGGGGAGAAGGAGTTGGATCTGGGTCTGAGACTGAGACTGAGACAGAAACAGAGGCTGAACCGCAGACGCTGCGCCAGTTTGGCATATCTTATTTCATAAGCAAATAAGACATAAAGTAAACTCTAAACTGAACCCTTCAGGCACGCACATACGTATAGCCCCTCGAAAGGCAAACATACTGTACTCGAGGTATATACACTGGTACATATAAGTATGTACACAGTATCTACAGACATGTACGCAAAGTTTACGCAGATTTTGCCGCAACATCCTTTGGCGGCGAAAAGCCAACGCAGCGCCCCCCCCAAACCCCATCAAAATTCTGGCCACAGAGCATGCCGCACGGAGCCCAACCTCCATCCCTCTCCGGCTCCAGCTCACGTACAGTGCCCCCGGGGGAGTTGCCGCAGCGAAAGGGTTGCGGCTGCACCTTTTGCAGGATGGGTAGACGGCACAGGACATGGCCTCAAGCTGGTGTGGGCTGAAGGGGTTGGGGGCGCGTGAGGGCGCGAGTTGACAAAAGATTTCGACTTTCGCCTTGGCGCAAGCCGCGCCAAACTTCGACCAAAAATATTTTCACGGTGAACCGCCAAAGGGGGGCCGAGTGCGTGACGTCCCCAAGGATCCGTTGACTTCATATTAATAAATACACTGCAAACTACAAATGGTAAAGCTAAATTAACAAATATTTCGTAATTTATTCAGAATTCTTGACAATAAATAATAGAAGCTATATTATTTCATTAACATTTTTTTTTATAAATATATTTTTTTTTTTTTTGATATAAAATTTTTGGAGAAGAGGGTAAGTGTATTAGTTTGGATTTTTAAACTCAAACCGATTTCAATGCGGATTGTTTTGTCATCATAAATTTTATTATACTATATACTAACTCTGTACTATCTTATATTAAGTTGAATAAATTTGCTTAAAATTCATGCCAATAAAGCTAAAAATGTTAACTTATATAGTTTGATTGTAAATTTTCTTTCTAAGCTTCCAACTCCCATAACTTTGTCAAAACCAACCAGATTTCCTTTTGACTTTTTGGTCATTCTTTGTCATCAATATTTTATTGGCATTTAAATATTATAAATGTTTTAAAATACAATATTTTCAATATTTCGGCATCCCTTATACGTTTTTTTAGTATAGCTTCCAGAATCATATCACATATTCTTCCTGTATCTGCAACTCACAACATAACTTTGTAAAAACTGAAACGATTTCTGGACTAACTTAAGTAGAATATCTTATATCTTCAGATGTTCTCAGCTCTATACACTGCTGCAGCAGTTTCTAATTAAAGCTGCTTTTTGGCCAGTGTATGCTTGCCTTGGGCTTTTGGGTGGGCGTTTGTTTAAGCCAGCTTGTGCGTGTGGCCCACAAGTTAATAAACTTGTCAAAATCCACGAGCCAAGAGGAAGCAGCGAAGCGTGAGGCGCTCGATTGTAACTGTTGCGAGTCCACGTATTGCCGTATTCCGGCTACTTATTCAGTCCGTCCTGTGTCCGGCTGTGTCCAGGGGCCGCCTTGCACCTTTTGACCTGGCCCGGCTGTTAATCGATTTCCATGACCGGCGGCTGTCACCTGCGCAGTCAACAAAGGATTACACAGGCAGACAGCGAGAGAGGCAGATGAATGCGGACCTGGACGTGGACTCGGACGCGCATCTGCGCAAAGGGGGAAAGGAGCGGGCCGTTTGGCTGAAGGCGTTGGCTGTGACGCCTGCGCAGAGGAGAGTCGCATAAAATTCAAATAAATTTCCAACTCGTTCGCCGGCATTGTGCGAGTTCCATTTTTCATTTGTTACTTGGACATGGGCTTAGTTTTCGGTATATGGGGGTGAGTGAGCATTAACATTCATAGTCACATTCACACTCACACTCACATTCATACTCACACTCACACTCACATTCACTCTTTGCTGTTGCAGCCGAGGGCTTCGACATTGGCTTCCTCTTCCTATTCCTCTTTCCATTCGCAGTGCAATTCACAATTTTATTTTCATTTTATTACACGAAACAAAGACAAATTACATAAAATATGTGCCCTGCGCTGTTGCGCCAACGGTTTTGTTGTATCTCTGTATCTGTATCTGTATCTGTATCTGTACATCAGCTTATGTATATGTATCTTGTGGATACTCACTTACTCACTCACTCACTCCCGTGGCCCACACCTTGAGCCCCGTCTGCGTTTTTATGTAAATTGTGCCGACAGCAAACCAGGCAAACACCCATTAACCAAAACTAAACTCAACTCAGCTCAAGAGTCGAGTTCATCGCGCCTGAAATTGCTAAAGGAAGTTGTTACTTTGTAATTAAAATTTGAGATTGATTAACTTATTGTTCGTGTGAGTTTTACAACCCGAAACTATTACCGACAATTTGATGGTTTGATTTGACTTGAGCTTTGATGGCCCCTCTCTCCAACTCCCCAACTCCCCAACACCTCAGAGCTCCAGGGCTCCTTGCAGCTCGTCCCCAATTCATGGATTCTTAATGTCTTCTGACTGGGTTATTGAACTCCGTTTAATGAGACCAGAAATCTCTGTCATTCTCACTGTCTAGGTGTTGCTTTTAATTGTGCACAATTTATTGCTCGACATTTTAATTTGAATTTGAATTTGATTTGCTTACACGTCAAGGGCATTTTAACACCTGGACTCAACTATCGATGCAAATGTCTTTGGATCTTATACAGCTGTAGGTACGAGTAATAATAAAAGTCTATCAAACTGTGCTACAAAACCTGATAGCATAGCTACACAGGACCTATTGCTTGTATTGATTCTGCTTAAAATAGTTTTATATGATGGACCACAATAGATTTTATAGGTCGCAATAAACATCCCCATCGATAATAATAAGGAACAGCCAAGATTTTGATTTTAATTAGCATAGAAGGGTTCTTTTTAATGAATTCGTATTTTATTTACAATCTGTCTACATCAAACATCAAATATCAATGTTAGATGGTCGGGAAATTCCTATAAATGTATGATCAGTTTGCCTGTTTTAGTAGGTAAGAAGAGGTCCTGGGGAAGGTATCTATTACAGTGTATTCAACTTTTGCGGACTATATTAACAAATAAATATACTTTATATACTTTACACCTAATTAATATACTTTTCACCATCTAATCTATAGTTTTTAGTTAAGATTACAGTTAAGCATTTATATTTAATATCGATAAAGAGGGTTTCAAATATTACTAAATCCTGGACATGGATTCTGCCATAAACTCTGAACAACTTAAGTCTAAATAGAATCCAACTGGGTTCTCAAATACTGCTGAAATGTAAAGCACATCCGTATATATTTTCTAAAATAAAATATAAAATATATATAACTCAACCCCCAAAATATGAAAGCATGTTATGAACTTTATTTGCAGATTTGCGGTGTTTTCGATAACATAAAATCACTTAACTTAAAAGCTGTAAGCGTGCCCGGCAAACTCGCCATAAATCTCACGATTTATTATTCATATGTAGGCATTTTTGGGATATATGCAGTTCCTTTGACCGCACTGGCAAGGATAACATTCTGGCTAAAATTGAATTTCAATTCAATAATTCTTGACGAGCTCCTGGCTGAAGAGAGGGTGCAGTGTGGGGTGGAGTGTCACGTACTGGCCATATTATGGCAAATAAATGTGCTCAGGAATAAACTCGACTGGCTGCCATTGCGGGGATTATTGCAAAAAGAAAAGTTTAAAAATGGATTTTCATCTGGCGAATGCTGCCGCAGCAAGGCATAAAAGGATTTTTCATATCCTGCTGCACAGGCAGCAGCAACGATTTCAATTGGAATTGATTTTTCTACGTAAACATAAATAAAATATGAACACAGCACACTCAATAGGGTGCACTTCTATCCAGCAAGTTGAGAGGATGGGTGTCCTGTTTGCACAGCAAATATTTTCACAGCGTTCTGTGTGCCAAGGTGCCTTCGTCCTGTGGCCCCGTCTGCCTGTGTCTCTCTGCCTGTTCTCATCAGCAGTCCAGTGGCGAGCTGGTCAAATAAAGCCGTTAGTAAGTATTTCATAAGTCGCTGGCCAAAGGACGAAAATGCGGCAGAGTGAGACGAGAGAGAGAGAGAGAGAGAGCTGCCGGCGGACGTTCATCCTGGCAGATAAGCAATAAGCCCTGAGCTGATGGACAGCCCAAGTTTCGTCTCGAGGCTCGGTGCCCGGAGTCCGTAGTCCGTGGTCCGTAGTCCGTATTGCGAAGCTCGGAACAGCCGGAGCCAAATTCATTGGCACACGTACGCCTAATACAAACAAGGACATGAGCCCGGTTCGTGACTGAAAAGTTTTCTGCACTCGATCCGGATGAACTCCTCGTACTTTTCGTATTTTATTTCCATCATTTTTATTTTAACTCTGCGCTCGGTCGAACAGCGTCCGAAACTTTGCCGCTTGGCGAATGTTTCAGATAAAAATTTCTTATTTATGGCTTAAGGTTTTCAACTGGAGAGCTCTTGGTAAATTTGTTGCCTTCGAGCAGCGACAACAAGCGCTAAACTTAAATGCAACAGTAATAAAGTCCTTTAAAGCCTGCCCCTTCGGATGAAAATAAAATTCTCCCCATTCGACTATCATATTTTATAGAGAGCAAGGAAAATGCTGTCAAATTTTCAAATAACTAACATTTATATACAAATGTATTATTATTTTAAACAGGAGGCGCAAATATATATAAAATATAATTTCAATAAATTTATTAATTAATCAATTGTTATCCAATTGATTACTCAACATTTTGTAAGCAACAAAATCACAATTTATTTTTAATGTTACGTTTTTTTATTGCTCTTTTTATTTTCTTGCTAATATATGTACATTTGTAGATAAGAATTTGGGATATTTATTTATTTTTTTGGTTTTTTGTTTTTTGAAAACGACTATAAAATGCTTTCTTATAATTGCTTTTCAATTGCACTATTGAATAAATTCTTCAGCACTTTTTCAAGTTTTATTATAATTGAAATTCCCGGGCATCGATTAATGCCAACAAAAATAATTCAAATAAATTAAAATGCAATTAAATAAATCGAATGAATCGCCGCGAATTGAAACGAGCTGAAACGCAAAGGGTGAAAAATCGCAAAATTGTAGACGTGCAATATTTTTTATGTGCTGATTAAAAAACATTCCTTGGATATTGGCCAAAATATGCAGCAGCAGCAGCAGCATCAGCAGCAGCAGTCGGTCCGAGCCATTTCATTTGCATTTACAATGCATTTTTTGGTTTTTTATAGCCGCATACAGCAGCTGCGAATGTATCTGTATCTGTATCTGTGACTGTATCTGTGACTCGTATCTGTATCTGTATCATCGATTCGGATTGATGGCTCGGCAATTGTTCTTGTTTTTCTGTTTTCATTTAATGACAGCTCATTGGTCTCTTTGAAAATCAGCAAAACGGGCCAGAGGCAGGGGTAGGCAGGCGCTAGTGAGTCCGCAATTAAGAGTTAAAAATATAATTATTGCAAATGCTGAAAACAACAAAACTACAGACAGTTCGAAGAAGAAATCGCAATGCTTTCTTTTGGATCTCTGAATGGATGCCACTAAATAGCCGAGTGCCTCTCGGCATTCCCCAATGATTAAACAGGCAAATTTCTGAGCGCATAAATCACTTTAAAGTGCGAATGGTACAAATGTCAGGCGGCACAACAGCTTTATCCTTACAAAAAATGCCAGCCCCTCCTACCCTTTCAGACACGGCCCCAAAGAGCATTAAGTACGGATACTTTTAGCCATGTCTTTCTATTTATTGCTCGCCTTTAAATGCCAGGCAAGAATCGCAATTACAAGTACTTATATACACAGCGATTATATCGATTTGTTTATTTTATTTCTGTATGTCTGTCTAGTTTTTTAACATGTCAATTCAAGTCACACATTCTATTTGGCTCTCAGTTGACATTTTGGCATTTGGTAAACAAATGTCTTATTGCGACAAGGTTCCTCTTTCATGGGAATATTTTGCGAATCAAAGTCCATACTCGTAAGTATATTCATTGAATTCAACTTAAGTGTCCACAATCGTATGAATATTAAATTTTAATTATTCAAATTGTCGGTTCTTTATGTTATAAGTTGAATATCACACGAATTCACAATAGAAATATTACATTTAAATGCCTGTTTAATTTAGTAAACTGTTATTTACAAGCAGAATGACATTCCGAGCAATCCTCTACTAATTCCTTAAACATACACCGATCATCCTTGAAACATTTCTTGTTAAAAACGCCTAGGAAAGCTCTGCTTCTCTCCACTCCGCTCGCTGGGTTTTGACCTGCCCTAGAGACAACATATTATAGAGAAAATTACATTTTGTACTGTTTCTCGACAAATCCTTTCAAATATAAATAAAATCACCAGCTGAAGACCCTGGCAGCCATTGCTGATACACACTTATCATATAGTTTATAAGTATATAATTCAGTTTTAAATAAATATATAAATAAAACTAAAATCAAGCGAATATGTTGTTCTCAAAACTTCGAAATGGTACTTAACTGTTGTGATTATTGTATATTTATGTGTAGGGTATATATATCCACAATATATCTAGGTAAAAATATAAAAATTGTGGATATAGAATATATTTATTTAATTAGTGATTCATTCTTGTGGATAGAGAAAAGGCAAATCTAATAGATGAATTTTCCAAAGTCAACAAATCTGCTTCCTGTTGCTGTAAGGTTGATGTGAGGATTATAATAGTAGTTATCCTAAAACCCCATTTTGTCTGTTGGAGTAAGGCATTTGTAAGTGCTTAATTACTGAAGTTTAGTAATTGCTAGAAATCAAATTCTTTTAACTTAGTATCGAAAAAGTGATGACAGTTTGAAGCTTTGAAGTTGTATGACATCATACAGTAAATACTCCCCTAGTACGGGATAAACGGGGCGATAGTTAGGTATGTACATAAATATCATTGCATATGCATGTGGCCTTTATTATTCAGACATTATGTTTTATTAACTTGTCGGATTCGAAAGAAATTCACAAAACCTGTGGGAAATTTGCATAAGTCTGCTCGCATGTTAATGCTCGTAGGACGGTTAGGAGTTGGCAACGGCAGGGGCAGCACACGTGGCCCCCTCATATGAGCCAGGGCAGGAGCAGGGGCATGGGCATGGGCAGGGGGCAGTTAGTGCGTGAGTGTTTTGAAAGGCATTTAGTTGATAGCTAGACTAATATATCTATGTACATGCATATGTATACAATACATATATAATTTTAATTTCGTTTTTTATATCATTTTAGTTGGCAATAATCAACGAAGGCGCGTTTTGCATAACAATTACCAGGCCAGGCCAGGCCAGGCAATGAAACAGCCGCCGCCGCCCGCTCCACGCTCCACGCTCCCCGCCTCTATAGCCTTTACCCATTCCTGGCCATAATTCTAATGCTGACTTTGGCCAACACACATGCCAGACTCACGTCCGAATTAGCCCAATTTCGTGCGGGCAGCGGGCAACAAAATATGTTAAAATGTTCATAAATGAAATGTGGCTACAAAAGTTAGTTGGCAGCCATGTGGGAATGGTGGCAATACGCTGCCACTGGCCGGGACAATTAGCTACCCGAATTCGCGCACACGTACTGGCCATAAAAAGGCGTTTCTAATCTCCCCATCAGATTTGAACGAATATTGAATTAATCGCCGTTTGCTGCCGTTTGGTCAACCCAAACTCATATCTCTATCCAAATATCGTGTGAAAATAGCTGAGAGCACTCGACATGCCCTCGTAATTCCAACTCATCACTTTGAAGACAATTCAAGCACTTTACATTCGTCAGTGCGGACTCTGTTCCCACTGGGCGAACTTCGACTTTCATTTTAAAGATACTTTTTAGCTGTATTGAAACTCTGACGGCGAACCATTTCCGCTCGCTCCCAGCTTGCTATACGGCCCAAATGAGGGCTGTTTTGATCACCTGCAATTCGTCAAGGTGTATAAAGCTGCGACTCCGACTTCAACTTCAACTCCAGCTCCGATTCCGACTTGGAGTGTGGCCACGCTGCATATAAATCATGTGCGAAACGTAAACGAACAAAGGTTGAAGGCTTCTGCTTTCGCGACAGGGCTGCAGGTTCTACCTCATCTTGAGAAGAAATATTCGGCAGAAAATAAAGAAATTATACAACAAAGTCCTTTGATACTGAAAAAAATTAAAGAAAACATAGCTTGTTCGAGTGAATTAAAATTTAATTACAAAATAGCTTGAAATTCAATTGACTTAGCAGAAAATAAAGAAATGATACAACAAAGTTGGTTGATACTGAAAAAAATTATGGAATAGGTAATGTTATCCCTAGATTTAAAATAAATTACAAAATAGTTTGAAATTTAGTTGAGTTAGTTTAATATTCAGCAGAAAATAAAGAACTTATACAACTAAGTTCTTTGATATTGAGAAAATCGAATGAAAAGGTAATTTAATCCCAAGATTTGAAATAAGTTACAGAAAAGTTTGAAATTAAGGTGAGTTAGTTTAATATTCACCGGAAAATAAATAAATTATACAAAAAAGTTGTTTGATACTGAAAAAATTGAGGAGAACATGACTTATTAAATGATGACTACCTTAATTAAATTACAGAATAGTAATTTGAAATTAAATTGAATTAACTTCAAGTAATCCAACGTCGAAGGCCTAGGTTAATACTCTCTTTTTAATAAGGCATACTTCTTGGTTAAGTCATAATATTGTAAATAAATAAATAAAGTGTCAAATTTATTGTTTTAAATGTTATAAAATAATTGAGCTCTAGTTATCTAAATAAATTTGTGAATTGCGATAAATACTAATCTCTTTGGAAGCGATAATCGAAGAGTGTTTATTTAGTTGAAATTGTGGGCCTACTCTGATGTCCGATAGTTCAAATTCAGCGTTATGTTGAATATCATATTTTTCATCTAATTAAATACGAAGGATCTATATGATCTAAATTCAGGTGCATTCAGGTGGTATAGAAGGACAAGTCTATGAATAGTTTGTTTTTATCTTCTTTTAACAAAACTCTACTCGCTTCGCAGGTCGAAACACCAGATTGAATCTCATGCAACATTCAAAACCAGTTTGAATGCAATTTCATATTGAAGCGCACTGAGAACGCGATGTGATGCAGCCCTGGTGCAATATGCGGTGTGGCAAGCAACCAAAATGAAGATTTGATAAGTCATAACTAGGCGTAACTCATAAAATCGCTTCATTTTCACACTTGAGAACAAAAGTCCGACCCAGAGACAATAGCTGCAAACGAGTGGGTGGCTTCCACCAGTTGTGGGGGGGTTGGGGAGTTACCTTAGCAAATGGGAGGCACAACACAGGCTGTCGGTAGTCCGCAAGAAGTGGGGCTAATCGCGGGCAGGCAGGGGGCCCGAACCTGATCCACATCAACGGTTGAAACATTGACGAGCACTAAAACTGACCAGCAGGCAGTTAACTAACCGATTTTAAAATATGTTTGGTTTCTTTTATGGCTTAGGAACAGCTGCCCAGGACAAGGACAGTGTGGCCATTAACTGCAAACAGGGCCTAGGGCCGAGTTGAAAATTTTGTGAGCCCTCTGAATGCAATTTACTTTGATTATGGCCATTTGCTGATTTGGAACTAATTAGTTGCCACGTCCCGTATGTGGCACATTTATGGTTTATGGCTTGACTGGGTAAATGCAAAACTTTAAAAGCATTTACTTGTCCACCTTTTTTTGTTGCAGGTACAGCTTACAATAGCAAATAACACTTACCCGTAATACCTATGTGAATATGCATATGAATATGTATTTTCCGCCGGACAATTGAGTAATTACCCGGCCCGTATAAAAGCCCCTCAAAGCAATTTAGTCAGTTACACATTACATTTACTAAGAGTGAATTTCATATTAATAACTCGAAATGTGAACTCAAGCTTATATTGGAAGTACTCGACATTGTTATACCCTTTTCTTTACTGTGGCAGGTTCAGAAATTATGATTAAATAACAAGTAAGAATGCTATAGTCGAGAAAACCCGACTACAAAACTCCCTGTACCCAGGTTGAAAATTTCCGATCGCATCTTCGTACACTTACACATACACAAAGACGCACACACACAAGCGACAGCAATGCACAATTCCAATACCCCTTTTTACCCATTTTATGGGTAGAGGGAGTAACAAAAAAACTTAAATTATAACCAACTCTTTTAGGGTATAAAAATGTCTGTAAAATTTAAAGAAACTAAGACGTAATCAATTTTAAAGCATTTTTTCACTTATGTTCGCTTATAATTCCCAATTGGTTTAAGCATAAATGTAATAAGGTGTGTGGGTTTTCTGGCTTATCCTCATGCTCCAGCCATATCTATAAGCTGGGCATCCATTTATTTTATATGTTGGTTTTTATTTTAACTACGTTTGTAATTCCCATATGCTTAAGGCATGGGATTGGTGAATTGGCTGACAAAAAAGAACGGCCCTATTTTTATTGAAATGTTTTTATTCGGATTCAAAATAATCCTTTTTTTATCATACAATACTCTTTCAAATGCAATAACATATTGCTATTATTTTTATTATGTGCAGCTTTCTTTTTTCTTTCTCTTGTTCCATATCTGCTGAAGGGTTCAAGTAAATACTTTAACTTCTCCCTCGCCTGACTTTGCCAGATGCTAAAATTTAAAATATAATTTAAGCATTTTAAAAGTTGGTGGATTTTGTTTATGGAATTTAACCAGTGCCTAAGGGCCCCCACAACTCCACAACTCAATTATTCTAAGATTCAGTAAAATGCCTGTGTTATTTGTGATCAAAACTTAAATAATAGACTAGTTTGAGTATTTGTTGAATACATTTAACAATTTGAAATTTAAATTCAGCCCAGTCTTCTTTTTCTTCTGGGCTGCTTTCTTCTCCTTCTTCTGATCTATCCTAGAACTTTTCAAAAGAAATGATCTAAAGTGAAATTACTTTTCAGTTTTTGTAGAACTGAATTTAATAATTATTAATATTTTATTATGAACTTACTGAATAGGAAATATATATATACGGTCTTAAAACGGCCTTTTTATCATTTATCACAATGACTTTATGTAATATTTCAGTAAAATCCCCTTTTGGTAGGTCATCTGATTTCTAAATAAATCTCATTAAATTCTATGCGAATATTCAACTCGATTCAAAAACAATGCGCACTAACATCTTATAAATAGTTATTACTTGAATATTGAAATTATTACAATTACAACGCGCTTGGCATTTATGCATTTGAAATGTTAACAACGGACAACATCATACTAGCTAGACTAGACTAGACACACGGGCTTGAGATACTCGTATACGGATTGTCATAACTCTCGATGTCGGGGCATAACTCACTGTATGGTGACAGAACGGGGGCGTTCGGGGGGATGGTTTCAAGGTGTTCTCACACATGGCACATGGTTGCCAATTTATTGGCGAGCGTTGCATCGATTGCCGCTCGATAAACGAGACACGGCGGTTTAGGGGGCAACGACAAGTTATGAATATAAAATATGCACAAATATGCAACGTGAACGCGAATAAAGCATGTCAATGTAATAACAAAATATAATAAAGTAAATTATTAAACAAATGCAAAATGCAAATTGCAAAAATTTATATCTATGCACATTCGACTATAACGAACGCCGTCGTTGTCGCTGTCGCTGGCCGTGGACTTTTATCTGCCATCAAAGACTAGAAGTAAACGCTCTAAAAGCTCCCGACCCAGTCCCCAGTCCAGTCACAGTCCTCAACAACGGTCAAAACGAGTAAGCATGCTCTATTTGGCCGTGCTCGACTTGGAGATACCCCGCAGCCAAGCCTCAAGCAACCTAACTACATACTTTTTTTTGTATTCCTATTATTATTATTATTCCATATTCCTATATAAAAAATAACATAACGTGCAATCTTAAGCACCAATTATAGATTTATAGCTTTCCTAAAGCTGATAATTATTATAAATAAAGATATTTCATAAAATAAATAAGATCATACTATACTATGACTATAGACTATAGATTCTTCAATAACTTTTTCGCTTATTATCGAATCGCTCTGAAACTTACAGAATATAGAGCGCACATATTATTTGTTATTTGTTTTCGTAAAATGCTAACGATTAACGCACAAAATAAGCTTGGGCATGCCACCAATTGTAATATACCCGCTTTGCAAACGCACAGGGTATATAAACCGCAACCCACATGAACATTTTGTCTTCGCATGCGATACGATTTTGATTTCAATTCGAGTTCGAGTTTGGAGTTCGATCCGCTTCATCAACGAAGTTTTTGCCTGAGCAGCCGCTTAATTTGTTTGTTCTACAAATCGTCGATGCTGGATCTCTGATAGACTCACCTATTTCAGACGTGAGTGTGTGTGTGTGCAGGTGTGTGTGTGCGTTGCTTATGTGTTTGAGACCTGTTCAATATGGAGTCTCGATTTCATAAGCTTCAATCTGCCACGCTGAGTGGGTGGAGTAACCAAAATGTCTGTTTTAAAAGCCTCAAAGCGAGCTCAATTGAAAATAATCGATAAGCGTTTAAATATATACAAATTTATTTAAAAAATGGCGATTAAGCTAGACACTATGCCACTTACAATAATATTGAAATATTGATTGTAATATTAACCAACAAAAATTAAAACTAAATAGATTCCTCATCTAATTTCTAAAGATACGACAGTTTTTATACTCTCTATACTATATAGATGTACCTTAAAAATCCTGTTTGAATATCCTGTTCTGTGTCTCCGCTAAAAATCATATTTGAAATGTCGCATTTTTAATTTGAACACGGAATTCCATTGATGAATTGTTAAGGCTGCTTCTTGGCTGGTTTTTTGTTTTGTTGACATTTTTGTTGGGCCTGAAAATGGTTTTGCTGGCGCCTCAACTTATCGTCGATCGATGTGGAAAGCAAGTGGCTTTCAGTCTGCTTTTTGATTTCTGCTTGTTTTTTTCCACATTCCGCGGAATTCCGCGTCCAAATTGATGGCGCCAAAATTCAGTAGCCATCGTCGTCTTATGGTCTTTGGGAACTGAAGTCAACGCGACTCGTCGGTCATTCATACACATACTGAAGGAGTGGAGCATTTGTCCCATAAATGTCATTGGCGACGCATTCGCAACGCGGCTCGGCTCCGTCTGAGTTTTTCACGTTGGGGCCTTGAGTGCGGGCCTTAATTTATTCTAAGCACAGAGCCAGGGCCATAATATGAATTTTGAATATTTGATTTGAAAAAGTGTCGCAAAAAAGAAAATTCAGCAATGCCCCAGCCTTGTTCTAGGTGTGCTTTGTCGGCCAAGGTATTCGCAAGCCGTTAGCTGCTTTTGGCCCTCGGCTCAATCTAGTGGTAGCTCATTAATAAAAATTATGTCAAAATAATCACGCCAGCCGAGGGCAGACTAACCCGTGATAAATGAACCTAACCATCTCCAGGGTGCACTCGAACCCTATCCTTGCCTGCCCTTCCCCAGGCAGCGGCCAGTGGCAACTTAATTACATGTGCAAAGGTGTCCTGGTGTCCCTGGCAAGGATCTGCGTCATTTGAATGTCATCATTAGGCGCCTGAACTTGGCCTCGGTTTCGGTTCCATGCGACACTGATCCGATTCCGATTCCGATTCCGATTGTTACTCCGTATGATCATTAATTATTTTATTACGGAAATCAAAATGTCAGTTGCTTTTCAACGCCGTCGTATTCAAAATGTTTGCGTTTCTGTTTTTCCTTCCTCGGGGTTTCCGTTGATGTCTGGCCTGTGTTTACATAACGTGGAAAATTAATGATGAATTTGTTGGCAATCTGACTGCGAATTGAAATTGTTGTGTGCAAAGTACAAAAATGATAAATAGTTGCGATAATTTTCGGGACATGCATTGTATAGAAGGGCTGAATAAAGCTGCTTTAGATAATATTTTGAGCACACAATATTAGGGGGTAAAATGTGTGCATTTAACTAACTAAAAGTGCCTTGGGGTATACAAATTACAAAATGAATTATAAAT
The DNA here is from genome assembly GCA_037075165.1 of Hirtodrosophila histrioides. NCBI lineage: Eukaryota > Metazoa > Arthropoda > Insecta > Diptera > Drosophilidae > Hirtodrosophila > Hirtodrosophila histrioides. The sequence continues at coordinate 136,675 of JBAMCL010000561.1, forward strand.
ATTTATATCAACTATTTTCCCAACAACAAGGAATACTTATTTCGTTGAATTAGTTCTCATAAGTGCACATAAGAGTATTTAAAAATATACTACTAAACACTTTTTCTTTTCTAAAAATGAAAATAAATATAATATTTTTTAATCTATATCATAAGCTTTCAGGATGCTTTCAGGATTACTTTCCTAACTCAAGCCTGATCTCTGAGTTGCTCAAAATAGCTCTCATAAAAATTACTTCAATTAAATTCAGCTTTTAAGCTGAAACTTTAACGCTCCTTAAACCTTATTGTGCTCAAGGCCTTTTATTTATTGAAATCTTTTGGGATTACTTCTGCTGCTTTAGCTAAGCAACTTAATCTAATCAGAACTGCATTTAAAATAAACACAAAATATCTTCTTAGTTTAATTTTTTTGAAGGTTTTGATTCTTGAATCTTAGGACTTATTCACATATTAATTGGTGGGCGGAAGGGGGTTCTTTTGCATATGATTACGTTATCTATCTAAAAGCCTTCTTTCACGAGTTCATTTATTTTTTTTTTTGTATTTTCAAATTTCACGCACATTTTACAAGAGATATAATATCTGTAATATAGATAAACGAGTGCAAAATGTATTTTTTTCTCTTGGAAGCAATTAAATTTGTTGGGTTGTGGGGAAGGTCAACCAAAGCATAACGATTGATTACGAAGGATCTGTGTCAAATTTCATAACAATAGCTTTAAAACTGAGAGACTAGTTTGCATAAAAACAGACGGACATCGCTATATCGACTCGGCTATTCATGCTGATTCAGAATATATATACTTTGTTGAGTCGGAAAAGTGCTCCTTCAGTCTATTACACATTTCGAGACAAGATTATAATAAACTCTTCTGGGGTATAAAAAGGAGAATATGTTGGTTTAGTAACTAAACTTATGTGCAACAATTGCAATCTTTCTGATGCTAAATACCAATGTATAGAAACAAGTATCCCGGGAACCTGAAACTAAGCCCAAAACAGTCCTCAAAATGCAACTTTGCAACTCGTATGCCTTGGTTTCTGCTTCTGGTCGAATCATCTTAATTTGCATAAGCGCCGCGCACAAAACCGCGCTCCAAATTCAACACGCGACTGGAGCCGGACCTGGGGATGGGACTGAGGTTGGAGCTGAAGTTGAAGTTGGAGCTGGACCCGAGTGTAGTGTCAGGCTGGACGATATCTCATGTCGGCGACAACATTCAATGTGCAGGCATAACAAATGAATTATTGACGTTTTTAAGCAATATTCGCCAATATTTGGCGCTGCCAGAGATATCAAAAAAAAAAATTGTCAACGTGGGCTTTCATTTGCTTAATTTAATTTCGCATTTCGCTCGTCGCCTTTTTGTATTCTCTGCATCTCCCTCTCATTTGTTTTAACGAGGATGTGCCCAGGACGGACTAAAGGACGGACATGGGTTCAGTTTTTTTGAGATGCTGGTGGACTGGGGATTCAGGTCCAGCGATCGTAAAGCGACTCTCGACTCTCAGGTAAAACATCATCGAAACATCTTCCATATGTAAATTCAGGCCTCAAAGAGTTTGGCTCATTAATGAATTTAAATGGTCTCCTTAATAATATTTAACGGCTTCTTTGCAGCGCTTTATGATGACAATATTTTTTGGGGTCCGTTGCCAGTTCTGTAGGCAGTTACTTATATGGGTTTCTCTTTCTTAATGGCTCCGCATCAGCATTTGACAGTTGACAAGTTCTTTTTGTGTTTGGGCCTTGGCTTGGACCAGGGGTCGCAACGGAGCGGGGGTAACATTAAAGCATTGAACTTATGACGAACACAACCTGCACACACACAGGCACACACACAGACACACTATTAATAATTCCCTTTCATAAGGCGGCTTGAAAACTTGGTCAATTGCCCCGCCATAAGCTGGCGAATCTCTACGGCAATTTATCTCATAAATTCCATTTGATGTAACTCCCCCGCCGCCCCACTGACACCGCTGAGTGGCATCTCTGTTGTGTACAAATCGATTTTTGATTGAGTTCATTAGATGCCAAAGCGCAGAGCCAGAGCAGATATTATCGCCATGTGGCATAGACTAAGAAAATCTCAAATCTCACATGCACACATACGTTAATGCCTCCCAGGAGCATTTTCTTTTGGTAGACAAGAGGCAGGGGCGGGTGGCGGGTGGCGGGTATTGCTGGCCACTTGGCAAAATCATTTTTGTTATTAGCGAAAATCGCGCTGAGTGATTTACTTTTACTTTTGTCTTGCGAACCGGACATATCGAGAATGTGCTTTGATTTCTGCACATGTCTTTTAGCTGGTTTTTGGTAGGACAGGGGTTGGCTGTTGGCATGTTATCTGGCCTGGTCCAGACACTGGCATCCAAGTGCCAAGTATTTGCGCAAATCCTAATTGGATTTATGTGTAGAAATGGATTATGGCTTATGTTTTCCAAGTTGTTCGGCTTTCTCGCTATTAATTGGGGGCCCAAATCACTGGAGACCCTTAGCTGTAGTATTCCTTTAATTTCTGATTTGTGATAGCGCATCGCAGGAAAACAAGCATATGTAACAATTTTTTTTTCAGTTTTGCCTAGCTTCTGGTTTTTGTTTTCCACAGTTATTAAATCGATATAGAATTTATGCCTGCGTTATTCTTATCTGGCTAGATTTGAAACTTGTTGGAATGCATTCCTCGTGCCGAGCCACATTCTACGGGTTTTCAAAATGTGTGCATTATTAGCATGTATCGAGGAAAATATAAACGAAACCCCAACTAATAAGACCGCTCAGATATTTATGACATGATATCATCTAAGGCCGCTCGAGTTGGAGTTCAGTGTGTTTCCCAGAGACCGAATGTCTGCCAGGGAAGAGAAGAGTATCCAAAGGAGAGAAAAATGCGAGCCTATTAAAACGAGGGGAACCAGAACCAGAACCAGAACCAAAAAGAAGCAAGAGTTATGCATCGCATGAAATGAGTATATAAATATTTTATCAGTGGCCAGAAATCAGATATCTGTTTGATTCATAGAGCTAATTTATGGCTTCCTTTTGTTTCTCTTACCCAGCTAGTCAATCGCTGCCAGACCAACCGACACCACTGCCCGCTGCTCATTATGAACACACAAAAATCAATAAAAATATATGCCACAAGATTATTTTGACCAGAAACCAACTCCTAAACGGAATGGAAGCGCATTCCTCTCCAGCCCCAAACATAAACAACGAATCCCAAAATGATCTTCAGATTGAACTGATGTGGTGTGTGTGTATGTGTGTGTGTGTGTGTGTGTGTATCTATTTCTATTAATGAGTTATTTAGAAGTGAATGATATGCATCGAGTTATGATAGTCCCAGAAAATGGGCGTGTTCAGCATAGAGTTAAAACAAAAAGGTTCAAACATATTTTTGCCAGAGCTTTATTTCTTTAATCAAGTCTTACAAACTTAAAGAAGGTTATATTTAATTTGTAATTATTTATTTATTTATATAATGATAACTGTTAGTTTAAACTATGAATTAACATAGTATTCTTAGCCATGGCTGCCAGGGCCTTCAGCTGGAGTTAATTATTTATAATTAACTATTATTAACTATTAAACAAAGAGATCATCCTGTTTGCTTATAATAGATAAAAATGCATATGAAACTGTACTAGTTTTATTTTAATGACGCTTAGTTTTCTTGTATTAAAGTGAAGCTAATTTTTATAATTATAGCAATGAAGTAATTGTAATTAAGCTATTTATTTCTTAATAAATGCACATAATTTTGGTTTTAATTAAATATTATAATTGTGTATATTGTATTTAACAATTCCAAAAGTAATTGTTATATTTTTGGCTTTTCAAAACACAAAAGCGCTATATTTTAGATTCTTTTTAAGGTAGCTGCAAGCTTTGTACTACCATTTTGAAAAGTTCTTATTTTTATTTTCAATATTAGCAACAATCACAACATATTTTGTTGAGGGATGGGTTATGGATGATATTAGAACCATTAAGAAGAATTCTAATTGAAAGATTCTTGCTACACGATAGCAGGAATATCAGGAGATTCGATCAGAAGTCAAGTTGTTCTGCTGAACGCACCCGTTGTAATCGTTTATCGCATGCTCAGCATTCAGTGGCAATCGATATCGATAACTACTGCCAAACTGCCATCTCGAGCCTGGAGATGCCAGAGTTAAAAGCGGTATCCAGAAACTTGGACCGGATGGCGAACATTAATGAATGAATGCAGCTGGCAGCTGAAAGTGCCAAAACTAAACGCGAATATTCAAATTAGCATCAAAAGTTGCCCACTTGGCCATCTCTCTCCATATGATGATGCAGCCTCGGCGCGCATCTCATTGATTTGTAATTCCCATGCGCAGCATAAATTTAACATGTGAAATCTGATAGCCAGGCTGGGTTGCATGCTCCCAGTTCCCTATGCCCCGTGCCCCTGTTCCCCGTGTCTTCTCTTTGCTATTTGTAGTGGCTGCCATTGGCTGCGCCGGCAGAGACGCTGCAAGATCATTTGCACCTCGCCTCGGCCGGGCAACAAATCTTGGCTTTATTCAATGTGTCCATGCGTAGGTCGGGCTCAGCAGCATTTGCATAAGGCTGTGCCGAGACGCGTTCGGTCTGGGCCACATTTATGAATCAACGCCAGACACGCCGTTTCATTCAATAAAACACGTTGCCCGCCGCGCCACCCCCTTCGTCTCCTTTTTTGAGCAATGTTCAATGCACGACAGCGACAACTCGTCGCTGTCGTTGTGGTTGCTATACCCTGTAATTGTGTAGTGGACCAAAACGGCTATTTTAAAATTGTGCAATGCCGAAAGACTTCTCCGAGCTTAAAGAATAAATATATTCTAGGCTGAACCCATCTATTTACATAAAGTTTATGTTTATGGTTGTATTATTCTGTCACAAACTTTGTAGATTCCCGTATACCATAATCTATTTAATTCTATTTTGAATTTTCATTTTAAGCAATTAAGGTTTGATTCATTGTCAAAATATACTATAGCACTTTATCTTTGTATCCTTAAAATTTCATAAGAATCGTATTGTAAATATCAGAGGTATTCAAAATTATATACGGCTGCTTTCTTTGCTTGTTTTTACTACTATCAATAACTATTCTTTGTATTACAACCAATTGTTATAAATGTGTTATCAGAAACTATAAAAGTAAATTATATGGTGATATATAAAAGGTTCCTTATAGTCTTTGGTGTTCTTTTAAATTACTGGAAAATTTATCTCTTGAATTTCTAAAATATTAGATATACAAATTAGAATTGAAATAAAATGTGAAGGAAAATTATCAACCTTAACTATGAGCTGATGATATGGTGAAGATATATATTCTTATTAAAAAATATCGATAGTTCCGATGGTACCAGGATATTTCTATAACGAAATCAAGAAGTTAGAGGTCTTAGCAAAGCCGTCTAAAACTCGTGGAGAACGTTTAAATAAGGGCCAGTCGAATGAAAAGTGTGTTAGAATATCCCACAGCTAACTACAGGGTATTTCAAAGTCGATAACTCTCGTTTCGAGCAGTCTTACTTGTTGACGTTGCTGCTGTTGTTGTTGCTAATTCTCAGCGGAACATAAATATTTCGACACTTTTGCATGCGCGACAAACATGTGCGAAAATGGCATAAAAATATGGCAGCTCTGGACTCGCGGACTTCTCCCCGCGATTTGTGGCTGATGGGCATTTAGTGGCCGTAGCTGGCCAAAACTGCCCGATCCAGCCTACAGCAAAGTCTCTGCAACGGGCAATGGGAATTTGTCGCTCGAATATGCTCATAATTCATGCAACAAATAAATGGACAACTTGGAGCAGGAGTTGGGGCTGGGGCTGTGCCTGGGGACTGGGTGCTTTGGCCGTGCCCCAGGAACAGGCCCAGGCCGGCATCGACCCACGCAAGCCCAGCATAGAAAGCCAACCGGATACAGATGCAACCAACATTGTGGAATTGTGTGCCATTTGCTTTCTGTGCGGTTCCCAGTTTACTTTTTGACTGTGTTTGATTTGTAAGTGCGATGAAATTTGCATAATTTTATGTTTGTTTATCGCACAGTGATCGAGGATGGTCCTCAGATCCGCAGCAGCGAATGGATATAAATGTTTCCTCAGCGCTTGGACTTTAGCCACAAGTGAAGAGCTAATTACTTGTATAACAGCACAATTATAGAGCCTCCTTGTTTCTCTTCGTTATGAGAAGCTATGAAAATTATAATGATCAAATGAACAAGTTTCTTGTTGAAAACTTCCAGATCACCTTTTTAGAGAACTTGTCTCCTGCATCTGTTGGAAGCATTCAGCAGAACTAGGCGCTGACTGATTTCCGCTGAGTTGCTAACCTACGATTGAATTGTCTATTCTGGATGATTAAAGTAATATGAATATTTAGATTCAATTATATTGCTTTATTGACTCATATACAGGTGATTCAAGTTCAAATTTGGAATGAAATTTAAATTCTGTTCACATTCACAAAAGCAGCGGAAGTAAGTCAGCGATTAGTTCTGCTGAACAAGTATAATGATTATTATGTTTCTATGTTGAATTCATTGTAAAATTATTATTCTTATAAATGATTCACATATTTCCTACAGATTATTTCTATATGACTTCCCATTTATGAATTCATAATATTCATAATCTAATCAATCTATAACCTGATTGCTAGTCACTGACGCCACAGCTCAGCGCCTCGGAATTGTGGGTCTCGAACAGGTTACCCACATCAGAGGTGGTTAGCTTTCCAAATGCCAAACCGGTAGCAAGTGGCTGCCACCACAGGCTGCTCCAGCGAACAAATGTAATAACCGATTAAAACATCTTTAAGCGGGCGATTATCACAGCGGGCGGTACGGCAACCGTGGCCGTACCGGAGGGCAGTACCGGCCGTGCCACAGCCAGAACCAGATTCAGTGGCAGCCGGAGAATTAATTTGCCTGTGGGTCTTACACGACCACCGATTGACGTCTCCGACTCCGACTAGTAGCTCCGGTAGCTCTCTTTGGCGCCTCTGGGTTGGGAGTTTACACCTTTGACTTTTGGCTGCACCGCATGAGGTCGATCCGGTCGCAGCTTTGGCTCTGGACTAAGAACAAGATCCGGTCGTCGACAGCTGCCCGTTGGCGATTATTTCATAATTCACTCGAGTGGCGCAGGCTTATAAATCTCTTTAATATTATTTTTATAGGCCGCCTAATTGGTGTAAATATTATTTCTGGGGCCTCTTAATGTGCTTTTATAAATGGGAAAAGCACCTTGAAAAATACGCTTATTTACAGAGGCAACGGACGGCGCCCCGGAATCGATTGTTTATTGTTCAACTTGCTGGCGTGTTTATTTGAAAAGCAATTAGAAATATTATGAGCAGCATATTTATTGCATTTGGAGGGCTGCCCAATGGCTCCATTGTTATTCCAACCGTAATAAATGGACCGCGAGCAAAAAAGAAATTGCCGCATTGGAAATTAAAACAATAAGCAGGCCCCTTACCGGGGATTACAAAACAAAAATCACTCAAGCAGCAAGGCGAACTCATTTAAATGCTCACATCTTGGAATTCGCCGACAGAAATACAGATCCAGAACTTAACTCTCGACTCCGAATCCCGGACTTATAATCAATCAAGCTAAGATCGCGCTCAAATTGCAGGTGCCTGTTCCTGAAATAATTTCCCAGCTCGCCTGCAACTCGGGAATGAACTGCCAAACATATCTTTGTGATCTTCTGTTCCCATAATTTAAATGTCAAGTTTTGTCTATATTCAAAATTGTTGCACAGTCTTCACTTATTGGCCAGGCCAAAGTGTTTCGGCCTCGTCTTCGTCTTCCCAAGTCACACGGACTTGTCTGACACTTGTCTTAGACCATCCTGTGGCTCTTCGGGCTTTTGATTTTGGTGTTATACTTCGTATGAAGAGTAAATTGCCCTCATTTCATTTGACACGAATATTTTGTGTCTGGCAATTTCTTGAGCATTTTGTTGGATTCCACTTTAATATGCTCTGCTCACTGCAATTCATACATCATTTAAGACCATAATAAAGTTCAACAATTTTTACGAATATTCCTGTATTATTATATAATTAAGCGGTTTTCATTTAATTATAATTTTGCAGCTTCTTAAGATATTTAAGTGAACGTGGCGGAATTGTGTGTAGTTTTTAAAAGGAAACCTTGAAGGAACTCATTAGCTTGGTACCCCTAAATTTAACTTAGGTAATTCAACCATTTTTAGGGATAATTATAGCATAATTTCTTAACGCCTTTTCAGAAAACCAATCTGGAACTGTGGTATACGTTGTTGATTGTATATCATTATTTTTCAATTCATTTAATTTCTTGTATAAACAACCAATCTTAACTTAATATTAAGATAACCAATATAAAATATAATTCATAGACCCAGAATTGTATATAAGAAGCTTATCGATTGTATCGATCTGCATTCATCGATAATGGGTTCCGTTATTTCTCAAACTACTGTTAAAGTAGCAGAGTGAAGAAAACTCAGTATACTTTCGGGAACACCATGTTGCTAACATTCTGTTAACTCGCTGTTAAGTCACTTTAACATGGCGAATGGTCGCATCGAAACCCAAAGTCTCTATATAGTAAACCTTACATAATATAGGTCTCCGCTCTGCCCTAGAACTGTATATAGAATACGAGTATTAAAAACGCTCATGCCATGAGATCTATGTACTATAGACTCACTTTGGAATGAGGCAAATTTGCGAATTCGTGCCTCTAGCAAATTACAAATGAAATTGGTCTCCGATCTGACAGAGTCGGTCCCACACAACGACTTCAACTGCAACTGCAACTGCAACGACCCCGTAGTATTTACAAGTCGGTTATTACTGATATTCGCGATCGCGCGGAACCATTGTAATTTTCATGTTGCTGTAACTGCTCCGGTGTTAAAGAGGGGGTGAGAGTGGAGAGGGGAGAGCTGACATCAGCGGCACATGGACACGAATAGTGCGCCAGGCCGCGATGATAATGACAAATCAAACGATGACACACAAAACGATCGTGCTGGAAAATTGGCGAGCGGTTGAGCGGATGAGCGGATGATTGGCCATTTGGATGGAACGGATGGAACGGTTTGGTAAGAGAAAGACCAGACGATCATCACGATATAATGCACCAGGGGCAACAGACCTGGCAGCGCAGGTAAGCGGAGGGAAGAAGAGTAGGGAGTTTTGCACCCAAAGGAAGTGCAACATTTGTTTGAATTACAGACATGCCAAAAAATATTTCAACTCAAGTCGCTGGAGTCGTGGAGGGTGCCAGTACTCTGGGCCCAGTTGTGTTGGCCAAATAATTATTTATTTATAAGTTATACATGCTCACGGAATTTTAGCTGGACACTGCCACTGCCCCATTCGCAGAAAGGATCGCTTGTGGCAGAAACATTCCGCCTTCAACAACTGCACATCTGAACAACTGTTGAACAGAGCCTGGGAACCATATTCATATCGCGCATCATCTACAGCAAAACATTCCATTTTGCGACATTTTCCACAGCGGCTCTCGAGGATCGAGGATCGAGTATGAAGGTTGCAGGTTGGGAGGATCGAGGATCGAGGCGCGGTCTGTTGCCTCACGCTTAACGATATTCAAAATTCATTACAATTGATATTGTTTCGAATGCATAAATACAAACAAATGGGCATGCCAGCTCAGGTCCAGGCTCCATTGAGCTCGGTCTCCAGACTCCCAACTCCCTAACTCCAGCCATATCAGCGACAAAGCATCAGCGGGCTATACAAGAAATAACAATCTTACTAATTGGGCGATTTTAGCATAAACAAATGTATTTTAGCTCTAACTAAAGCCCCACAAAAGCCCAACAAAAGAACTGCAGACCAGCCAACTCTGGGGGCCAATCGTTTTGTACTCCTCTTTGAATGTTTTGCATACGAGGAGACTCAGCTCAGTTCAGCACAGCTCTTAGCTCCGCCTCTGCGAGGAGGCAGCAAACGATTATGGGAATGGGAATGGGAATGGGAACAGAACAAATAGGATACGTTGTTGGTTAAGCTCAGGGCATTAGAAGTGACCAGGCTCCACTCGATGGGAGTCTAACTACAACAGCATAACAAGCATGATATAAAACTGTTTTCTTTAAATACTCAGACAAGCCCATATACGATATAAAGATTTCTTACTCAAGATATATATTTATATCCTCTTTAAAACTGAAATGTCTTTTTGGTAAATATTTTCAACAACATTTCTTTATCTTTCTTTATTATGACACAGTTTTCGTTATTATGACACATTTTTAATATAAAAATATAAATTAAATTAAGAATATTACACAATTTAATATGAAATGCGTTAATCGCTTTTGGGCATGCCAGGGAATTGATTTTTATTTAATATATAAAAACCAATAGTCATTGAAAATATAGCTTCAGAAATCTCAGCATATTCATTAAAATCTCAATGTGACAATAGTGCATTAATCACATTGTTTATTTTGATATTATTTATATTTATATCATTATTTTTATTTAGACTTACAAATTACAACACCTGGAAAATTCTCATTACAAAAATTCTCCTCATTCAGTTTCCCCAGTAAACTGAAATTTTAAATTTAAAAATTATAATAAATATTGTTATAATTATTTCCGACTAGAATGGCAAAAATATTCATTAATATTATGAAACTTTTTAGAAAAATTGCAGAGAACTATTATAAAATCTGTTCTTAAAGTCAAATCTTTAATCGAAATTTTAAATTCAAATATTATAATATTATTTGTATATAATGTATATAATTATTTTTGACAAGAGTGAAAAATATAGCATAAATATTATGAAACTTCTTAAATTTTGTTTTTTGTTTTTTTTTTTTGTACAAATTGCAGATAATTTTTAAAAAATCTGTGATTAATGTCAAATCTTTAATCGTTTATCGATTATTATCTCGTTAGCAAGGCACCACACAAATGAGACCATTCATAATACTGCTGATGTGTATCTAGCCGAGTGTGGAGTCTGTGAACCACAGTCATAATGAACTCTTCTATTTTCTCTCATAAATATTTATAGGCAATGTAAATGCAGCCGTAGACGCGGTAGCGCCACAACTTGTGGGGCCAAGTGAATTACAAATTCTGAGAGAGCTCAACGGAGGCGTACAAAAAAGTCAAGCTCCCCATTTGGTAAGCCACCAACTAGGCGCACCACTGCTGCGCGGGCACAAATCACAACCACAATAACAACAACAGCAACAACAACAAGCACGATCATGTCACTCATTCCGGGCGGCACAGGGGGCATAGGGTAGGGGAAGTGGCAGCGGGAGCGGGAGCGGCTGCTTATGACGGCTTCAAACGGCAGCCGAACGCAAAAGCGTCGCATAAATTGCAAAATGCTTTAATAATTCACCTCTGGTCGCCAATATGGGCAAACGGCGGCTCCATTGGTGGGACCTGGCCAGAACGGGCCCGGCCAGGCCGTAACCACAGCAACAGAGTCATACAAATCACAGTTATGATTATTGCCACGATTAAAAACTGTCGCCCGCGTCGACATCGGCATTGGCGGCACTGAGAGAAATACTTTAAGAATACTTCAATCAAGTATGATTATTGAAAAAGGTATATTCTTTAGAGTACAAAGTTATCTTTACAGATCATTGTTTTCAATACCAATATTATGTATCCAAAATACTGATTGAAGAATTGTAGAATTCATTCTTATTCTCATAATATTTACGCTTAAATATATAAATTATAATGATTGGTTTATATCCAAGAGAGTTCTGATGTTTGGGATAAGTTTTAGTATTCAAATTAAGCTCCATTCCTTTAAATCTATACACCCTAGAATTATTATGGCTCTGTGTTGTATCAAAAACACATTTTGGGATTAGTTTCAGTATTAAAATTAAGCTACATTTCTTTAAACAAGCACAATAGATATAAATACGAGTACCCTATAAATACTACAATCCAAACTGACAAAACTAAACAGAAACCAAGTAAACTGAAAACTTTACTTTAATCCGATATGTTCATAAATTCTTAGAGGAAGCGAATATATATGGAATACTATATTAATAATATTATAATTATTAGTAGTGATTCCACATTTCTAATGTTATTTTAATAACATAAGCTATGCATTTTCAATCAAGGTTAGATAATATTATGCTTATTGTCGTCATTGCACATATCTATTCCTATTTTAGTAAAAGCATGAAGCTAAGTGTTCATCTTAAATTAAGAATTAATTCATCATTAAATAAGAATGAATATAGTTAAAATTCAAGTTAATTAAGAATTAAGTAAAATTGTCACAACTTGTGAGACCAACTTATGAGAACTAGCAGCGCTTTTTTTCCCAGTGTAGTTGTCAGCGATTGAGGCTGCAGTTGCAGCAGAAGTTGAACTGCTGGTGGTCAGTGCGCGTGCGGCACTCAAGCGGAGGCAAGACTGTGGGGCATGGGGCAGACTGGCAATGAGTCTATTCGATGTTGATGTTGCCGCTGTCAAAGTTGCCATAAATATCATCTTTTTCGCAAATCTCCAGCTGAGCACTTGCAGTCGCAATTGCTGCCTTTTTCTCGGCCAACAGATCGCTCAGTGCCCCAGCGGTGATTAATTAAACAGACCAACTTCAGTTGCAGCTCATGATTTATAATGACGAATTTATTTAGGCCTTGATTCGGACTCGAAACGTTTGGTTCAACTTCGATTTGGATTCGTTTATTGCCATCGATGTCGGCGCCTTTTACTGGACATATTCAGCTTTAATTCAATCAGCGATTCCAACGTCATCGAATGCGAATCGAGAGCAGCTTCTTTGGCAGTCGATCCAGTTATGTAATTGAAATTAAAAGTCCAAGATCTACATTAAATTAATCAAAATGGAGCATAATACACCAAAAAGGAAGATTCTATTTAGAATTGCAACCGAAAATGGTTATTATAGGAAATATTCTTCTCATGCTTAAAAGTTGATCACTTATTAGGTTAAACGGTGGATTAACAGGTTAACTGGTGGGTAAGAGAATTAGCAGGATCAGCTCAATGTGACCGAATTATATTAGCTTGTATATTTACTACAGATATATAATATGTTAAGTGTAGTTGGTTTAACCGAATTAACCAGTTAACCTGTGAACAAGAGACCGTACAATAAATTTGTGGTTAAATTTTGTCCATATATTTTGCTGTTTGAGATGACATTTGAATTTAAACTCAACCAGTTAACCCGTTTAAACATTAGCTGTGAATACCCTAGCTGAATTAATACACTTTTAGATAGTTGTGGCGCGCTTTTACCAAACTTGTGTTAACAGAGAACTAACAGAGACTGCTGTAAGTCAAAGTTACCTCTTGAATATCTATCTATCTGGTAAGTTAAGAACCTATGCGTAAATTTAACCTGAAGGCATTAAGATTCATGTGAGCGGGAAGGTTTCTATGTCATATTGAGTGGGCACGAACAAAGAGCGGCAAATAAAATTTGTTACTGGCTGGAAATAACAAATTGCAAAGCCACGCAGACATTCGGACTAAACTTTAACTGACATCTTACATAAGGAAAATTATATGTATATATACAACATAAAACTCAAAGTGGGTACACACACATTTAACTCCATTTTAATGCGATCAAGTTGCCATGGAGTGGGGTAGGGGGCATCAGGGGGGTAGCCGACCCGCTGAGCAGCCGTTCAAAGGCCCCCGAAAAGAGTTAATTTGCATAATTACGTTGCCACAGGGCGGGGCAAGGTGGCGGCCGGGGCGGCAGGGGCGCTGTGTCCATGATGCATAGCCAACCAAAGCTGAGGTGCATGTGGGAGGAGAAGAACTAGTCTGCCAGCGAAGGGGGTGGGGGAAGCGGGGGTAGAAATCGTGCAAGGCACAAAACGAGCCACGAAATGAAAAAAATGAAGTCGCTTTATCATTTTTAGCCCGCGGCGCTGTTTGCCCAAAGTGTGGAAAATAAATGTATGGAAATTTGCATACGAATTTCGAATTTCAAATGGCGTTGCCCTCCCTCCACGCCTACACCCCTCCTCAGCCCACCACACACACACACCCCACCCACACAGCGCTGCCTACCCAATGGCGGATGGTGCTCCGTTAGTTGGTGGTGCCCCCTGGCTGGCCATTGCCACTTGAAGTCCGGCCACGCCCCCTCCGAGCCATTGACGTCATTAAATTATATATTATTGTTATTATTCGGAAATGGAATGGTCGGAAGGTGGGATCGGGGGATTGGGGGAAGGCGAAGGTTTTTGGGGCAAGGGAATATCCGTTTATTGTTGCTGGTGTTGGATTATTGCGGTCTTTGTTGATTTAATTAATTAAATCGCAGTTGTTTTTTTAATTGATTGACAGATTAAAAACAAAACCAATTAACAATTTTAATATAAAATGACAACCACATAATATGCCGTAATAAAAACGGCAGGCGGGCGGGCACACAAGACAGAGGGGAAGTGCGGCATGCTGCATGCTGCATGGTCAATACACTCAATGGAATGTCATAATCCGTAATACGCATTAAAAACGATTTTAATTAATGAAATTTCTCCAGGGAGTGGCAAAAACGATGGTCGGCAAATGGCTGCTTAAATTATTTAATTTCACAGCCAAACAATTCATATTAATAAGTATTTAACAACAGCGAATAGTTTATCTGCGTACATTTTATAATGCATATATGCATTATTATTATATTTTGTTGAACTCAGTTCGGATAAAAATAGTTGATATGGATAGATATTTTCACAACCACATATTATTATTACAAATGTTATGTTGCTATTTAAAAGTATTTTTTTTTTTTTTGGTGTAAGATCTATCCCCACGGGCGAAAAGCTGTTGAATGAAACTTGAAAAATCTACTCCCATGCCGTCGCCGCGAACGGGTCAAATGTGTGAGAGAAGGTTTTTATTAGATCTCTTTCTAAGTTCTTTATACCCTATACAAATATTCATAAGGCACGGGAGGGAAAATAAAAGTAAGTTTTATTATTTATTTCTTACGTTCTCATCCATGCAACAACAATGGGCCACAGCAAAGTGTGGTACATCTAGTATAATATAATACAAAATATGTTAAATATTTTTCTGACTTAGCAAATCCAATAATTTGTGAAGCTCAATGAACTGACCTACTAATTTTAAAGAAGATATATAAGATAGTCAATTTATAGGCTATTCAGGCGTTACGGACGTTACATTATTTAAGCCAGTGCGCGTTCTAAACGAAATATTTTAAACTTACCTAAAGTGATTAAAAAGCCTTCAAAGAGTACTTTTAAATGGCATTAAATAATATATACTTTCTTGTTACACCAATAATCTAACCCAATCTAATTAAACCTTAAGTTCCGTTGCGGACGTTACAAAATAAAGGAAGACGTTTCGGAGGTACTCTTTTCTTATAGTTCTACAAAAATGCAAAATACTTAAGTACCTATATATTTTTCGACCCAAATTTCGCTCTATAACTATATATAAATTCAAATATATTCAATTTAGTGAGTCCAGTAATTAAGATTGATAAGTTTGCCAAAGTGACAGTCATTTGTCAAATTGGCAGAGATTTGCAATTCGCGAATTTAAAATTCGCAGAGAATCTGCAAGAGTGCGGCCCATAAATATGGCCCAAGTGACTTTCGGTTAATTAAAGTCGATAAATTTGTTGAAAATGACATGGGAAGCATATACTACTTCTGCAATACTGGTAGGTGAGCAACGAAACGAACTTAAAATTCAGCTTTGCCAAAATTCATATTGATTTTAACATATAAATAACTACTTTCAATTAATAGAAACAAAAGCCAATCGCCGCGCAACAAAAGAGTTATGCATAACAAATTGTTTAAAGCAATTTGAATAAACAAATTCCCACGAACAGAGTGGGGGACAGCAATATTCGATTCGATTCGATTCGATTCGGTTTATCAGGTTGAATTCGCACGCAATAATCAAATCTCATTTGCGATTCATAATTTCTAGTTAGATTGACATCTCGGTGATTACGATGTGATTTAGACACCGAGTCGAAGGCGAGACGAGTGGAACGTGAGTGAGTCATGAACGAGAACCAAGACTGGAACAAGTTCCGTGCGATTGTTCTCCTAGCTGAAGGCCCGACCCAACTTCGACTCCGACCCGTAATGTTGCGCTGTTTCGAGCGTGCCAATAACTCAGATGCCCTGTGATAGATTCTCATGGATATTTAGTGGTATAGTCGAAGAGGTTTGTTGCTCTTGGCATTTCATATGCAAAGCAGTGGCCACTGTGGCCACTTGTGGCATCATTCGGCGAGTACGAGAGCAGCCAACGAAGATGTCAATAAATCTGCCGCTTTGGCCTTGTTTTGCATTTCCGCTAACAGAAAGGCAAAGAGCAGCCAAGTTCTGCTTCAGTTTCGAACCCGGCTCCGGTGCCAGTTGCAGACTTGCACGCAAGCTGGAGAACAGGTAAACCTGGCTAGCAGCAGAGATACAGTAGCCCCACGTCAAAATGAGGTGATTTAGAATTGTCGAATTTTATTTAAATTGGATGCAAACATGCGAAATTTATTGTAGAAAATCAATAAATAAGAAAATCACAAGCCAACGACTGCTTAAGAAAGAAACTGGATCGCCATCGATCGGGGCTCGATCGGGGACACAACTGGAAACTGGGAACGCATGTGCGTACATACTTATGACTACCACTGTAGTAGTAGTATGTGCCTTTCGACTGTTCCTCTGCATTCACAATTTGCATGCGAATGTGTACAGCGCATCGAAGGACAGGACCAGGGGGAACTATATATATACAGGTATAGGTATAGTACGAGGGGCAGCGAGGGTTACCCTACCTGAGCACGAACTTTGTTTTGATAATTTTCTGTGGCTCTTCATTATTTTATTTTGTCTCTTTACATTTTATTTTTATATCGATTTTATTTTATTGAATCTTTTCAGTTCATTAAAATTTCGTTTTCGGCTAATAAATATTTCGTGGGTATTCAAAAAGTTTTGTTTCGCTACTCTTTCAAAACTGAAGCATATACATTAAGTGCCAATACTTGTACTAAACATAAACAAAACTCAGCAGCAAAACTTAAAACTTAAAACAAAACTAATTAAAACTTATTATAATTTAATTACCTGGAAACGAAGTTAAATAGGAAAAGCCTTAAAATTCTTTTACAACGCTTAGCTTGAACTTCAAGTTCCAAAACGAAACTTTCTTCTAGAGAGTATGTGGTATTCGACTTTTGTTAAATGATTTTTCTCTCAATTTGGTTTTTTGGTTAAAGGACACTCGACATACTCAAAATCGATGGTTGCGATAGGAGAAACCAGTCTGAGTTGCTCCTTAAAGCTTTTGGTTCGTGTCTTGTATCTGATTGTCGTTGACTTTTAAGGGCCCTTGTTTAATTAACTCGAATTAGAATTTCTGTACAGAAAGTGAAACATATTTTGTTTCAGCAAACTATAGGAATAACTGTGCCTAACTTGCAGATAATCAGGCTTATGGTGTATAAAACTCTGCCTCGAGATAAATTTGATTACTATCCGGCTTGGTTTGTTTTGAACTATTATGTTTCAACTACAGCCTTAAAGATATGATCAACTCAGAAGAACAAAGGCAATTTAACTTGAATATAAAAACTACCCTTATATTATGACTATAATAATCAAAATATTCATAAAACTCAGACTTACAACGCAACATTTGAGTATAATCAGAATAGAAATGATATCTTTTAAAAAGGGCTCTTAAAAATCACAATTAAATACAATTGCAGATATGTTGGATAGTATTGGAAGGTGGTCAGTTACTAAGGTAACAAATTAACTGATTTTATATGAAAATACCCTTAAATTAGATGTTAGATTTATATTTTTATGTATTAACATACTTTAAGTTTAACCTCCACACTTCCAATTTTCTGTCCCATATCCATGAATGTTGGGTTGAGAAAGTAGAACGAGTGAACTTATACAATAGCTATATAATGGCATTAGCATTAGTTATTATCTTATTGGGGGCATGTGCATTTGCCTGAGGCGTTACCCGCACAGCTGGAGTTGCAGCTCGTAGGGGGATTTTGGGTTACCGGGAATGTCGCGCGGGTTCGTTGGGTTTCTAATTAATGTGCGCACCTTAAAAGGTGTTAAATGACAAACAAACCATAAAACTTTGATAACAGTTGACGCAATAACAATGCTATGGAACGTATGTAAAATATGCCAAAGGAAAAAAAACACGGCTTAAACAGCGGGCCAGAAGCAAGTGGCACAACCCTTAAAATGATATACGAGCCGATGGCCAGTTGCAATGTCTTCGAACTCACCCACGAACAGGTGCATGATGTCGAGGGATCGAGGAATCGGGCGAAGGATCAGCGAGGAACCTGCAATGTGCGTTGATGTGCGCTTATCGAGTTGTCATTGTCCTGGCGATCCCCAACAGACGCGCCAATTAATACCAGAAAGTAAAAAAAGGATAATGTCGAATGGAAGCATGAGAAATGCGCAAACATGCACTTAATTAATATTAGCCTGGGGCCCATTCACATTGAGCTGCCCTCGCGATGTCCTTTCAATGCGCAGGCGCAACTACAATTCCAACTTCCGCTTGAGGCTGCGGGCGCTGTATTCGGCCCAGGATCAGGCCCAGACACAGACCCCAGCCCAGAACCAGCAGATCCTTATCGCTGGCATTTGCAATTCGCGCGCTTGTTTCGCCGTTGAGGAACACGTGGTAAAGTTGCTCCGTGGTGCTGCTGCTACCGGCATTTAAGCCGTTTAAGCTCCACAGTATGCTGACCATCTGATTTATGGCTCGGTGCCGGCAGGACCAAGCTTAGGTAGCGGCAGGTGCTGCCAACTGTCTGCAAATTGCCCGTCTTGGCCAAGCTAGTTCGACCAGCCCACGCCACCAACGCCGGGCGACAATTCTCTGCACTTTCGAGATAAATCGCGTCCAGTCATTGCCCACTGGCGGCATCATATTTAAAAGCAGCCCGATCCGGCCTAGGCTCCAGGTTCTGCGTCTCCTACTCGGCCTATCGCCATCGGCGCATTCATAAATCAAGTGCCTAATTAATGGCAATGCGACAGTTGATAAAGCGCCAGAATTAGAACTCACTCGTGTTTATCAATTATATTTTTTCTACTTAATTTGTGCGGCTTTCATTCGCCCGCCGGTCACTCACACCTTACCCCCCAGCTCTCAGCTCGCAGCCCTCTTCTCCCAGCTAATCTGCATGAGTTATTCCGGCAAATATTTTCATATCTGGATTGCTGCATTGCCTCATTGCATTTGCGGCAAGTTTCTCCCGGGTTGGCCTATGGCCAGTCTGAAATTCCACACTTGAGTCTCGTTTAAAGTTCCAGAGGAGTCGTAGGAATGAGATCGAATGACATATGTGAATGCAAATGCATTTCTCGAGTGCGCCAATTAAAAGACTAAGGATTACAAATAGTTGCTCTAATAGCAAAATTAATACAAATAGTTTGGAAAGCTTTAATTTGTTTAAATTACTACTAAGTGTATAAAATTACAGTACGCTGTTTTATAAAATAAGATCTAAGCATTGTCTAAGTTCCTATTTAGATTATAGACTGTTTTTGGTAGAGCTATAATAGATTCTACTACAGAGACTTCATGAATGGTGTCAACCCCATTTAGAGCTCTACGGACTATAATAAATATAACAACTTATTAACAAAGCTGAAATTTTAGATTGATATTAGAACTTCAATTCATACAATTGATACAAACTCCCAGGAAAAGTCATTAAGTCATAACTAAAATCTGAGACTTATAAAATCTATCAAAAAGACTCCAAGGTTTCTAAGGTAGAACTTTCTCTAGAAATGTGAAGACAATCCTACAACTTTTGGTAGAGTTCTCTATAAAACATATCATATAGAGTTTTTGCTTCTACTGACTAAACTAAAACCTTCTAAATTAACAAATATATTTATATTTAAGATTATAACCAATTTCTCAGAGCCAAACTCTTTGCTATCAAAAAGACATGAATAAAATAAAGTGAAATCCGAGCTGTATAATATACATATACTATCTGATGTTTATAGGAAACCACAAATTGCGATTAATAATCAAACTCAAAGATAGTTCATATTTTACCAAACTTTTATATATACCACATAGTTTAAAGAAAAACTTATAGTGACCAAACTTCTTATTATATTGAGATATTTTACCTAAATATATTTTTTAAATTATACACATTTTTCAGCCAAATATGTTTAAAGCACTTTCAAAACAGATTATTCCATAGAACACCTTCGGTAGAGCGAACACCCTTCGTTTTAATGAAGTTGACTCTATCGAGCGTTAACTGTAGTTGATTTAATTAGGAATTCCACTATCTGCTGATCTAGTGTATTATTTTCTCCTCATCTATTCAGGTATTCGCAAAGAGCAACTATCTTATCGCCGCACAGATCGAAACAACTGTCAGATACTATGACACCTTAAGGCGAATACTCGATTACCCGAGTGAATACCTCCAATACTATATGGGTCTGTCTTTGGTATGGCAGCTGATTAACGTGCAAGACGTGATCCGGCCAAAGGCGTTGCCATAATTTGTCAACACCCCAATATTTTACGACCATTCATTGCGATATAATTGGGCCCCTACAAGCGTACTCAAAAGTCTTTTGTTTGCGTTTCATTTCACATTTCGCATTATTGCGCATCATAATGGCCGCCATATGTCTGGAGCGATTTACGGTTACGGGACCAGCTCCCCGTCCCCTCCCCCGACCCTCTCTTCAAGCTCCCAAGCTTGGCCAGGGCTTATGTTTTATGTATCAGAGCGAGCGACTTCGAGTTATGTGTGGCTAAAAAGATACAGATACACAGATACAGATACAGATACTCGCATACCCCCTGAATATTCGCATATGTTTCGCTGCCATATAAATAAGTGTATGTATATTGTAACACGCACTGTATCAAATATAAATCAGATCATTTTTTCCGCAATCAAATACAAAAAAAAAATAATTTAAAAAAAACAATTCGAGGGCCGTGTTGTGTTTTTTATGGCTAACTTGGCATAAATTTTGGAGGCGGTGGCAACAGTTGCCTTTAAAATTTTGACAACAATTTTTGGTGGCGGTAATACTTATATATATATATGTATATATATATATATCGGCCCTCTGCCACTGGGTTTTTGAAAGTGTTTTTGATTTCGTGGCTGTTGCTGGCTGGCTGTTGGCAGAATTAAAATTCAATGCACATTAAAACGACAAAAACGAATCAAAATCGGAGTCGAGTACATTAAAAAGTCATGCCGTATCCGAGTATCTGACAAAATGCTTGGCGCAGAAATCAAATTGACAAACAAACCAGCAAAAAAGGCGACAACACATCAAAATGTAGATCATACGTCATTGAAGGTACAAAACCCCATAATTTCGATGGCAATAAATAAATTTAACACCAAAAAACAAAAGGCAAAGTACTATAAACTGGGTCCAAATTGATTTTGTATACCATTTTTGGAAATTTCCGCTATTGGTTGATGGCATTAGAAGAGCACTGAAACGAAGAAAATTAACAGAACTTTACTATTTAGGAATAATTAATAAACAATATTGAAAGACTTTATTGAAAATCTATGCAGATTTTGGCATTGAATTGCCGAAGCGTACTTTTAACCATGTTTATATAATTTATTTATATAGAAAATACTTCTTAAAAGTATAACAATAATATTTCTTATTACTAATATATTACTTTAAGATACACAGATCTCTTTAAACACTTAAATACAATCGTAGAATGAGCATATAGTAGCTAAAGTCCTAAACAAATCTTATTGCGATATTATAAAGAGTGTTATAGACAGAGTATTAGTATACAATTACCATATCTATCACTATAACTTTGTCTACAATATTTCTGATTAATATTATATTATTTTAAGATATATAGATCTCTTTAAAAACCTTAATGCAATAACAGAATGATTATATGTTAGCTAAAGTTCAAAAAAATGTTATATTTCGATATCATAATGCATCTTATAAGCATAGCATTAGTATAAAAGTACTATACCTATCTTTTTAACTTTTAAAAGTCTTTTTCTTGAGTCTTATTTCTAATATAATATCAACATAAGACGTTGAAATCTGCTTATGTTCATCAATTACAAATCACATTGTATTAACAAGGAAATTAACATATACGAAGAATGAAAGCCGATTAGTGTCCTACGAGTCGAGTCTACAGGAAGTTCAATCAAACTTTTCCACCTTAAATATCGCACACATTTTGATTAATTTCGCAGCAATGAAAAAGTGCGAAAATCGAGTCCTTTACCGCACAAAGAGCATACTAAATACAAGGAGCCTTTTCAGAAATGTATTACGAGCAGAAAGGCAGATGCAGTGGCTGGGCAGGGGGGAGCAAGTCATAGTCGGAGTCTGAGCCCCTCGGCTAGGACCGTAGGACGGTACGGCGGATGCGGATCCTTTGACCAAATGACCGGCGCGGGCAACCGGGGCAGAGGTAGGACATTTCACGTATCCTTTTTTGTATTGCGCAGAATCAGAATCAATGCTTTGCCCGTGGGATACGTAATCCGGATTTTACCATTCAGAAAGTGTAAATGAAAAATCTGTTTTTGGAAGCATTTTAGCGTGAAAATGCAATATTGAATTCATTTAAATTCAACAGCGTCTGATGGGCGGCTGCGATGGCTGGCAACGCAAAAAGCAATTACATGACAGGCTCCGGCTCTGGCTCCGGCTCCGGCCACGGCTTTGGCAATGACTACGGTCCGTATATTGCCGCACTCGTTACATTATTGGGCATGGATGGGGCGTGTCAGGGAAAGGATAAGGATATAATAAAAATTGCAACAATTTTTTATGCAAAACAGTTGGCGAGCGCAGCAAAGGCAGGTCAACAGCACGGTGAACGGTGGAAGGAGGGGGGAACATATAAATAATAAACTGAAATGAAATGTAAATTTAAGAGTAAGGGGCAGGAAATCTCAGCGGCAACGACAGCAACACGACAACTCATAAATTTTGCCCACAAATCGGCCGAGCGAGCGCACAAAATCTGTCACCTATCAAAAATACCCTAAAAGGGCATAAGTCTGATACTCCCCCCATCTGATATCCCCCCCAAACTGGCAGTTGGTGCGCGTGCGCAGCCGTCGCTTGGAGCAGCAGCAGCCATCGCCCCTGACAATCGATGACAATCAATGTTTGCATTGCATTATTATTATTGGAATAAATGAATAAAGTATCGTGGCTCAGTGGCATGCAGTGACAATGGCTCTGGGCTGGACTTGGACTGGGACTCCAACTCCAGCTCCAGCTCCAGCTCCGACACATTCTGTTCCTGTTCCCCATGTTGTTGTCGCTGCTGTCATTCCCTGCCCTCCCCCCTGTCGCATTCATGGGATTTATGTATGCCGTGTCCACAGCAGCAGTTCAAGGGAATTGTCAACGCGTCGCGTAGCAGTCAAAATCGGCATCAAAAATCGAGATCGGTAACAAGATCAGCAGAAGCCGCATCCGTATACGGAACAGTAGATGCGGCTTTAGCAAACAAAACCAAATCGTTCGACATTCCGTTCCTTGTCCCGCTGCCAGAGCCAGAAGATGATTTCCTCCCCTCGATCACCTCAAGTCCAAGCCAAACAGCAATCATATTTTTTGGTTTACCCCTAGATTCATTTGCTGAACACAGTGAGACAACGCAATTGATTTATTCACCACTGCAGTGGTTAACTGAGTTGACTGTTAACCTTATTAGATTTCATTTATGGATCCACCTGACACTCATCAGAGGTTAAAAGTGTAGATTCATTTGTTGAAGACAGTGAGACGAGGGAATTGGTGTTTTCACCACCTGTGGTTAAACGGGTGAACTCTTGACCAAATTATATATCACTTATCGACCCAGCTTTCAGTTATCAGAGGTTAAACTGTAGATTCATTGATTGAACACAGTGAGATGAAGCAATTGATTTATTCATCACTGCAGTGGTTAACTGAGTTGACTGTTAACCATATTAGATATCATTTATGGATCCACCTGACACTCATCAGAGGTTAAAAGTGTAGATTCATTTGTTGAAAACAGTGAGACGAGGGAATTGGTGTTTTCACCACCTGTGGTTAAACGGGTGAACTCTTGACCAAATTATATATCACTTATCGACCCAACTTGCAGTTATCAGAGGTTAAACTGTAGATTCATTGGTTGAATACAGTGAGATGAAGCAATTGATGTATTCACCAGCAGTGGTTAAACGAGTTAACTTCTTAATGATGAAATCAAAATGTGTGTGCAAAATTTAACCATAATGTATGTAATCAGAGGTTAATAGTGGAATTACCCGACACTCAACCTCTTTTACTTTTTCTACTCGAGTATTACCAAAATGTAATCGTTCTTGTCTCCGATAGATATTGGAATGTTATACGTCATAAATTTAATTTTGGAAAATAGATTTGAAATACTAATTTATTAATTTACTTAAAATTAAACTATTTCAAAAAGAAACTTGATATCCATACCATTTTCTATAAACATCTTCAGCCTTAATAAAGACTTCAATTTCCACATTAGCCCAGTTATCTGAAATCAGAGAATTATCAATTTAATATAATGGGTTTCTTCAGCAAACTTTGGGTATTGGCTTCCAAGACAAGTTTCAATCGCCCTGAGACCAATGTGCCTCAACAATTTATGGGTATAAAATAAAATCTTTGAATCAGAGGCATACAAACTGCATATGATTGTGATTCTTCACGCTGAATTCCAACGAGCAGCAGCAGGCATCGATGGTAATGCCCCAGCTACAGTTTCAGTCCCCAATCCAGCTCCAGAGATTTCTATCATATTTTGCATAGAATGGTCAGATTAGACCACTCGGATCAGAGTTGCTTTCGGTTTTGGTTGCATCTGCGTGTGTGTAAATGTCATACATATGTAGGCACACGATACGAATGGATGCATAACATGCTTGGAGCTCAGATCGCATCTCATCTGTATAGGATCGGGTGGAGAGACTATTTTAATATTTCAGTCCGGAGCAGAAATTCAAATCGCTGCTGCTGTTTTAACAAACACCTCAGCTAATAATGCGCCCGAAGACAATGCGACGCCTGCGCGTCTTCGTTGCGACTGTGTCTCCCCACAGACCCCACTGGCCCCACCGGCCCCCTGGCAGTGCTCCACACAGTGCTCCCCAGACGATGCGGCCTTTGTCTTCTGCCCGGGGCGACAGTCCCGCCGCATTGCCAGACAGCGTGTCTGTGGCAGTGGCAGAAGCCAAAGCTGAGGCTCAGGCTGAGGCTGATGCACAGTGGAACCGATGAGTCAATTTAGCGGAAATTTATACCAATTTTATACAATCTTCAATGGTTTGTAATGCCATCAGCCCCATCCGTTATTACAGACGATACAAATAAAAATATACGCACATATATATATAAATATTTTTACTATTCTACAGTGATGAATAGTTTAAAAAGAGAAGTGTTATTAAGCAATGTTTCCAGCAAGTGCGTCCCAATAATTTCTACCTCCTACTATGTATTCAATAAGAAATAAATGTACTTAATCTGTTTTAGGAGCGATAAAGAATACTTAAAGATACTTAATACTTAATTACAAATCCTTACTTAAACTCATTAAAAAATCGGTGGAATATTATCAAAGCTATGACCATCTGTGAAGAAATGTTAGTTTAATCCGGTCTAAAATCATGAATGTGAAGCTAATCTCACAAACGTTAATTTTACGAACATTTAATCAGTATTTCCACATAAATTTGTTCTTATATTTAATTCGCTTCCAAATTTTTTTAGTCATATAAGAATAATATATGATTAAAATCAAATTTAGCCAAAATAAATATCTTACACTTTCTCAGTCCTGTTCAACGTCTCGACGTTGAGCTAATAAATGATATCTTATCTCAATTAAGCGAATTTCACTTCCACAAAACCTTGGGCGAAAGTGAAAGCCAGAACAGGTCTGATCTTGAATTGAATTCCCTTAAATTAGCTATTTATCCCACTGTGCGATGCTGAAGCCGCCTCATTTATGCAGCAGGCTGCTCTTTTTGCGCTTTTGGCTGGCTTTGTTGTTGAACAATTTCTTCGACACCTTTTTGCGGTCACTTGACGAGCTTCAGAGGAGCGAGAGCGGGAGACGGAGCTGGAGCCTGGGATCGCATCGCGCATATGCATCTGTGTGAAAAATGGAAATCCCTTTTTGGCAATTTTTGTCGCTTTTAGGAAGCGCTAAGAGCAGCTCGCCGACAGGCTCCAGGGCACACTGATGATGAGGCCGCCAGGCGAAGAAACCGCCAGATCGCCTCGCATATTTCCACTTACAAGCTGGATTCACGTTCCTGGTGCTATTGAAGCCTGAAGCTTGGAGCTTGGAGCTCGGAGCTTGTAGAGTCGGCCAGCAGACATCAAAACTGAATAATATTTATGATCATTGCGATATTTTTGTGTTTTGTTGCTCTGTCCATCTGTCAGTTGGGCCGAGGATGTTCCTCTTGGGCTGTTTTGTAGCTCGTTTCCATCGGTGCTTTTGCTGTTGCTTAATGTGCATTGGAATGTGGTTCCTGGCCTGTCGCACTGATTTACCGATATGTCATTGAGCGATCCAATACTCAGATCCAATGCGATTCACACGCACACACAATGCCACTTTCAGCAGCGTGTTTGACTGCAGGCAGCCTCAATCGACTGGAATTTGAATAATTTTCTGCTTAAAAAGCATCTGATGCATAAATTGATCAACATTAGCGTACTTTCTAAGAATCATCAAAGTCAAGTACAGCTCAAATGGCACAATAATGTTTGAAAGTAATAATAAATCAGTATTGCATTATATTGAAATTAGAGTTGAAATTGAATTTGTGATGAGTTACTACAAATAATTAATATTAAATTTATTTATAATAGGTTACAACAAAACAATAAGCCAAATTTTCAACACAGTTTGTAAGATTCATTTTCTAACAATTTTTATCTGATTTTAGGAAAGGTTTTTGTAGATAAGTATTGAAATTCTTGAAAGAAAGCACTTCTAGCACTTAATTTAATAGAAAACCTATTACTGGCAAATAAAATTTCCCTAACCTGTTGGTGTTGTTATTAGATTCTAATGGAATTTCGTGTAGGCTTTCAAAATTATTCCATAAATCTATGTTCAAAATTATATTTTTCTTTATTCGAGGTAGCATTGTATTGCCTACGAAAATAATTAAATAAAATGTATTATCTTAAGATAATATTTTCATTCATCATTATTCGTCATATTAATCGAACTAAAATTTATTTATTTAGCCTTATTATTTTTATAGCCTCTTCTATTACATTTATGCTAGAAAAGTCCTGGCTTTTTAATTTTGAAATCTTAATAGTGTCTCTCCTTATGCAACATATACAAAATTAGGAGCCGAGGGATGAAAGGAAATTTCATAAACAGTTTCTGAATCTATATAATTTGGTGTGTAAGTTCCATTCATTAAATCTTAAAACCATTTTCATTCAATTAATTTGGTAAAACACTTAATTTTACATTTGACTTAAATGATTTTAATACTCTTATAACATCTCAAATATAAGATACTCTAATATCCCATTAAAGAAGATTTACTTTCTCATATAGCACCAAATCCTTGTTGATGAGCAATCTCGCCTGCAGTTCTTCAATTGACTTTTCTGAGCCTAAACTGTCATTTGCAGCACAAAATATTGCCCGAGGCTGACTGAAGTCGATTTAAGCAGCACACCCCCAACACACCCACTGCACACTCACACACACACACTTACACGCTGTAACTGTGAAGTGCAGGGCAAGTCCTGATTCCATTATATTGAATAAAGCTCTCAAGAGAGCGGGGAGTCCCCTTTTTTTGCATGCACAACGCCGCCGACGAATGTCAAAAACAATAAAGGCAACAAACGCGAGTGGGCAAATTTTTATTGAAAATTTATAATTGAATGGCAAAACACACCTGAGGCTCGGGGCAACATGTCGCCTCGCCCCGCCACGCCCCGCCCCGTTCCGCCCAACTCCCCGCTGCGCCCAGCAGCAGCGTTAACATTGTAATTGAATTTGACGTTCGATTGTCGCACGAATTGGCAAAAGGGGGAACGCAAGTGTGGCGCCTATGGGCGTGGCAACACACACACACACACAGACACCCACAAATGGCATATCTGAGTATATATTCCAGATTTGAAATGCCGCCTGCCAGGCGTATATTTAATAGACAAATATCTTAAATAGAACGCAAAAGACACACAGAGAAATTAACAAAACAATGTGCTGTGGATCGATAGAGTGAAGAGATATAAAGAGATGGTATAGGCATGGGATTGGGAGTGGGGAATTAAGCACAGGCCTAAAATCCAGTCCCATGCCCCAGTCCCAGGCAATAAGTAACAAAATAATTGAACAATTATGTCCAAATGTCCGCCTGCCACTCATTATGATAGACAAAACACGGCGTCCGGCTGACGGGGCCAAGACGTGGACGTGGAATCGTGGAAGGACATTTATAATTACCTCGGGGTATTTGGGGAATAATTTGCTCGTCCATCTGCCCATTCAACCCACCCACCCCCTCGGCCGACCGATCTGCCTCAGTTTTTGGCTAATGGCTGCACAAAGCAAAACCAAAAGAGAAAAAAAAAGTGGAAAAGGAAAGAAAAATTTCTGGCAAAGTGTCGTCGTGGCCAGATTTGCCTTCCACCCGCTTAGCTGCCGCCCCCAGACCAAGAGCCAACACCCACGCTGACCAAATCCCCGCCCCGCCAGCTGCCCCCGGCCAGTGTGCTCGGCTTAATGAGCCAGATTCAGCTGGCCCATGACCAGATCCCAGACTCGAGTCCGAAGAAGCCATCATCAGCAGCTTTTGACCATTTTTTCTTTCTTTTCTGTGTTCTGTGCTCTTCTTTTGCTTTGTGCGCGTTTTTCTTGCCTTGCCAACTGAAAAATGTTATTGGCCGCAATTTATATGAAAACTGCGAACACGTACCACATTCCTACAGCGCACCACCCCCCACCCCCCAGCCACCGCCTTCAGCTGGGCCAACAATAATTTGGTATCCGCCCCGCAACGAAAATGAGCAAATTTTCTAAATGAATAAACTTTGCCCACTGCCGGAGCAGGAAAACAAAGGGCGCATCTCGATGTCGCCTCGCATCTCATTGTCAGCGTCCCTGATGAAGCCGGAGGTGGAGAGAATGAAGCTGAAGCTGAAGATGAAGATGGAGCTAGAGATGGAACTGAAAGATAAAGAAATATTACCGCCGGCGACGGTGGTGGACAGCGCCAACGTGGCTACGTGGAAACTTGGAACGTGAACAGAACAGAAGAGAGCAGCCAACGCGGCTAATTCTCATGACCTCGCAAAAATTAAGAAATTAAAAAATTGGCTTTGCCACTGCTGACAATGCGGAAAATTCGCAGGGTGTTTTTGGCATTTCTGAATTGGATGGCAGGCAGTTGAATAATTGCATTCCACTGATGATAGTTTTCAGCTGCAAGAGCGCACACAATAAGTGGATAAATTTACCCAAAGAAAAATAAGAGTAACATATATTTGAGAAAATAAGAATAGGTATGTCATTAGTATACTTTCACAGATATAGATATAGACAGCATGCAATATACTCGTATTTAACAAATATGGAAACATTTTGGAAGGATCATTGGAAAATTTTAAAGTATCCCAAGTAAATCTACCGAAATTTGCATTTGAAGTGACTAAATGACTAAGAAAAGCTATTCAAGTACTTAAATATTGCATTTCAAGTTAATATTAGATTCAAATGTTATTTCGTTTAGATTTTTAGAATTTTTCCATATCTATATTTAACTTATATTTTTCTTCATTCGAGGCAGCATTATTTTGCCTTCGTAAGTAAATATATACAAATAACTTATTCAAAAAAAGTACTTACATGTTTTAATATACAGAATAAAAGTTCGTAATCTTAAAAACGCTAATCTTCCATTATAATAAATTCAACATATAGATATTATATATATTTAATTAATATATAATATATATATATAATTATATTTATATATTTAAACGCTGAAGTTGTCACAGTATTTTCCTATTATGATAAAAGTGCATATTAAGACGACTCTTTGGAGAATTCCAACCACAAGTGTGTAAAAATGACGGAAAACAAGTCTTTGTATATAGCGTTGCCCAAATCTGCTTCTCTGGGCAGATCAAACCTTAATTCCTTATGGTATCAGGAATATTATAATCAAATATGATCGTTTAAGAAAAGTATTAAACTATAATTATTAAAATTATTTAACTCAAGCAGATCCTAGATAATTCGAAGCATACTTTTTGGTGTTTACAAAAATGTATAAGCTATAAATTTTAAACGATTTCTAAATGATCTTATTTTCAAGTAGTAACCTGCTGTTTAAATAGTTAAATAAACCTTTCTAAATGATTTCTAAATGAACCTATTTTCAAGTACAAAACCTGCTGTTTAAATAGTTGAATAAACCTTTCTACACAGAACTTGAATTACAATATAACCCCGATACTTTAGGTGAATTACCCAAAGATTTCTGGGCTCTGACAAGAAACATAAGGGTTGTCCTGCGGCTTATCCACTCGAATATCGCGCGAAATTATTACAAACTCTGAGTCAATTTAAACTTTTTCCATTAGCTCGGGCAAACTGGGTGAATGAACCGTCGATATAGTTGGCATTATCCTACACGCTTACCTTTAACTGTTGTTTGATACGTATGCGGTATAATTATTTCAGGAGCTCGACTATGAACAATAAGCAGGACAATCTGCCAGTGTTCATCATTAAATAATAATCAGGGTGTTCCCCCGCCCCAAACCAGTTTAATGGTAATTTGTTACGCCTAAACGTGGGCACGCGTCCCTAATCTGCTCTCCCCTCCCACTCCAGCTCGATCTCGCTCTCTCTAAGGGGTCTCTGCCAATCTCGCTGTCTCTGTTCCTCTGAGTCCTGCTGTCTTCCAACTTACTCCCGCCGGAAAACTAACTTTGCAACTAACCGCAGGTTGCACGCAATGGCCAAGGACGAAAGCATTTCGTGACTTTATGGCTGACGTGTCGCGGTTGTGGCAGGGCCCAAGCCCGAGCCTGAGCCTGAGCCCGAGCCCCTGTCAAGTCCTTGATTGACTTGGGCTGTCTCCCCGGGCCAGCACAGGACGTGGGGTGGCAGCCACCCCTTGTTTGCATATTACTTAATGGCGTTTGCATTTGAAGTGTGCCAGAAATTACCTGTCCGCCGGCAATTAACTTTTTAACTCATTTCTGAAATTGGTGTTGCTCGCAATGCGGTGCCCCGACAGCTACCCCCCGACAGCACCCCCCACACACTCCAGGCCACTCGCAACTCAAAAGTTTTGCCTCATAAACGTGAATGAGCTTTTGGGCCGATTATGGTGTAAGTTGAGGGTTCCAGAGGCGGCGGCGGAGGCAACAGGACGATCAATCAGCAAGAAGCAAACTCTCCCGCAACCGTTGGCTAGTCAACACTTTTTAAGGGGTCGTGATTTGTTTTGTGGCAAGCCCCCGCACTGCTGCTCCACCCCGCTCGGCTAGCTGTAGGCAATCGGAGCATATGTTAATTCAAGTGGAATTAATTGTTTCCGGTGTTTAAGTTTTTCCGCAAAGCAAATTTCCATTCATTGCTGCCGCCGAGTGGCTCCTTGGTGCCTGTTGTGGTTAGCCGCTCTCGCAGAAAAAGGAGCCAACTAAACACGTCACGAACACCATCCTTACACCCAAACACACACACCCCTCACACACACACACCCTGTTGTGCCTGCAGCCAGTTCCTGGGCCACTTTTCCTATTCTGGCTTCGATGAATTTTTGACTTTTATATTTGATTTGAATTGTTGTGGTCGACTTTGTTTGCATTTAATGAGGTCAGCCGTGTGGAAGCAATTTCCTTGGCCCAACTTCTATATATGTAAGTTTTGATTACAAAACCCCACTCGTAAATGAAGCTAACGACTGCGAGTACACCCACACACATGTAATATAACAGCCAGGTGGAGCCTTTGTAAAATATCTAAAATAATTCCGGTTTTCCCTCGTGATTGTACAAACTTACATGTACAATAATATTTAAGCTTAGATATTCTGATTTCAAATTTGCAATTTCTAACAACGAAGCTTATGTATAACTTGCTAAAGCTGCCTCTATAGGTGGCAGATAAGATGGATAAAATAAAAACAATTTTATAAAAAAAAATTTTTTAAATAAAATTAAAAAAAAAAATTTCAAGGAACTTCAAATCGAAATTTTTAGCTGCTTCGATTTAAGTCTGCCCCAACGGAATTAATTTTATTTGAAACTTTTTCCGTTAATCCACACAATGACAAGAAACCCCAAAAACAATTCAATAAACGGTTACAGATCTCTTTGGGCAGCTCTATATTTACTTCTTTGATCTACAGTAGATAAAGTATATATTTCATACATTTCTACAATGTTTTAAGAACTCATTTAAAACTTATTTTCCTTAATTACGGATGAATTTAGGTCCCAGAGCTTACCAATATAAACAATGTCAACTCAAAGAACTCCTGAAAATATAACTAAGTAGTATTTTTATTTACAAGCCAACTTTATTGAAAACCAGAAGTAACTTCTATTGAAATCAGATTAATTAAGTGATTTTAAACAAATAATTGTATTTTATAGTAATGAAAAGAACCTACATGGAATGTATTTCCTATTTTTATATTCATTTAACTTCATTACAGACTGAGACCAATAGAAGAGTCAAGGGAAACTTTTTTAGTTAGTTATATTACTATATACAAAATTCTCCCTTAACCATATCAAACTTGCTATAAATCAATGCTAGTTAGTTGAGTGAAAAATTGTGTATTATAATTTGTAGAAAATGAAAGTTTTGCACTCACAAGTAGACAAATGCGATTAAATAATAATATCGCATTGCAATGAAAGCGATTAACGTACTGCGATTAATACTCCAGCTGTTAACTTAATTGGAATTTTAATTAGCGCATATTTATAAAATGTATTTAACAGTTTTACACTTTCGGCGGCTTTCTGTCCTGGTGTTGCTGTGCATTCCCTTTATCCTTTTCGATTTCTGCATATCGTCGATTTTTCACATATGTGAACTGGGATGGTTTTCGGTATTCGGGTCTGAGGCGCCGTCGATTGGTAATTGTGATTGATTTCAGTGTCTGCAGTTTGATGTGCTTTTAATTAAACTTTTAGTGATATGCATAAATACTACGGAGCGCATTGAGCTGGCCACGGCCTGGGATTGATTGTATCCATATGCGAACCCGGAACTCTTACTTCTTTCGATTTCATTTAATTCTGGGGTTTTTTCCTTTCAACATAACCGAAACGCTTCAGTTGCGAAAACCGATGGAAATCTCGCAACGAATTTAAGTTTTCTGTCAAATGAAATATAAACAAATTTTTTGTTAATCGCGCATCGCTGGCTACTTTCAGCGGGGTGGAAGTGTATAACAATTGCACCCCTTTCGGCTGCCGCCGTTGATCTCTTTGCCCACACCAACCCCGGGTCCTTTTTTTCCCAGCACACGCTCCAGCCGCTCCTTTGTCATCGGCGATCGTTGGCATTGTCTCGTCCTTGTTTGCACACATGTCATACGGCGAATTTTGACAAATCGCTACAAGCGTGTTAATAACTGCCTGAACACGAGCCCTACAAAAAGTCACCCCAGGCTAAAAAGGATGTGCATTAAACAGTTCTCTACTGCATATACAAATTGTACAAGGATGATAATATCAGGGCTGGTTCATCTTCAACGCTTAGCTAAATGCAGACACTGACATTTCAATCGATCATCGCAGATGTATGCTTGAGATTATCAAATGCATTTCAAATGACATGACAAATAAGAGTGTTGAACTAGATAATACTAGATAGCCCAGTATTATGGTCTAAGTTTGCCCTAACCTATCACAGAGTCGCAAAGAACATTCTGAATATCATTATATGGACTTTTGATTTCGAAAAGTTTGTTGTGCAAAACTTTCAAAAGAATTTTCGGGTGGGAGCCTAAAAAATGTTAATTTTTCCTGACTGTCTTTAAAGTAAAGTTTTCCTATGACTAAAATTATGGAAATTACTTATATTTTATCTATTTTTTGTTTGTTAAAAGTTACTTTATACACATAGGATTACATATCCTATACTTTAATCTTATGTTTCCTTACAATTCGAATTTCGGAGATTAAGGTTACCTAAATATCTAATGAGCTTATGAATTTAAAATTTATTGAGTTATAATTTTTACGATTTTTAAAACACCGTGGAATAATATCACCTAAATTTTATGTATTTGCTTTCTACATTTCTAGAAATCTATCCATTAAAACTTATTCTGTTTTAAATAAATTTGGTCCAAATTGATAAGTTGATTGGATCCCAACTCCATAAAAGATGCACTTGTTTATTTTCCTATTAAACTCAACCGATTTAATGGTAACACGTTATAAAAATGAAAAAAAGAATATTGTTTACCATAACTCTCAATTCACTGAGACTACAAATTCTATTTACCTGGATACAGTCAATATATGTATATTGGGAATGTTTTTTATATTTTTGTATAATCGAACAGCCAATTCTGTGCATAGTTTAATTTAATTGAAATTCGAAAAACTGGCTCGACATGATAGAACATTTATTTTAATATTCACAAAAAAAAAGGGTCGCCAAACTCAAAAGGACATCCGAAAAGGGTGGGGGGGATATCGGAAATGGGCGGATGGTGAATCCGTGTGGCAGTTGCCAGTTTTGCAATTTCGCAATTGAAATGCATCATTGATTTGAGCTGCAGACTAGAGAGTTATTAAGGCGCAGTTTGGCTGCTGTTTTGAACTGTGCATCGTGTTGCAATGTCCACTTTTTTTTATAGCAGTTATTGACACGTAACAATTGCCCTGTTCTCCCCCCGCTCTGCCGTGCCCAATTCATGACACAATTCGCGCTGACGTGGCCATAAAATGGAAACCAACCAATCGTTCAGGCTGTAACTGCCACTGGCCCTTGCTGCAGTTATATGTACAGATATATATCTATATATATATATATATATCCTGTATATATACACTTTTTAGAGTTTGCCTTGCCGCTGTTGTTTGTCCTGGTTGTCGATTTTTTGGCGTTTCCGTTGCCGCTGATATTCAATTTTGTTTGATTGCTGTTGTTTTTAGTTGAACAATTTGTCGACTTTTCGCACGATGTTTACATTGAAAAGTCCAAAGCGCGGCAATATTTCAAATCGATTTCTCGTCTGTCAATCGCATCTGCAGGCAATGACTCTTCAGAATTGGCCAGCCTATTAGAATAATTGGAAAACTGGCGAGTCGCGTGACTTGGCACTCTCGAGGCACCCTAATTCGCCATACTGACATGCCAAGTTCCCGGCTTATTAGCAAAAATTATGAATGAAAAGAGTTTAAGTTGGGCTGTAAGCGGATTATCATTAACACGTTGCTGGTGTCGCATTCCGGCCGTAATCTGAGCCGACGCCGTCGTCTAAAGCGTGCCACGGCTCAGTTCTAATTATGAAATTAAATACGAATTAAAATTTAAATGAAAATTTCCTTGGATATATATTCACGTGCCAGCCAAGCGTCAAGTGCCAGCTGCTCATATTCTTGTTGTCCAGGATTTTTAACAAGAGATGGTAGTTTTTCAAGTTTTAAAACACGACAGGACACGCTGATAAACTTATTGAAGCATTCTGAATTTAACTTCTTACTTGAATAACAATTTTACGACAATTATTTTACTCATTTAATTACTTTTTTTTAAGAAAAATTTCTAAAGTAATTGCTGTATAGGCTTAAGCCTCGAAAGTTATTATTCAACTTATCATTAAGCTGTGGCCTTGTTACAGACTCTTTTGAAATATTTATTCGGGCCTGTTCACATTTCAGAATCCCAATCGTTTTCGAATGAAATAACAATTACTTTTCCGTTTTGAAATGATGCCTGAATAGCTTTCATTCCACTTACTGCATAAGTAAAATCTATCCCATTTAATTCGCAAAATCCTATGACAAGTGAAAATGGGAACACCTAAGGCAAATTCACTTCCACATAACCTTTCCGTAAGTGAAATCCCGCAACAGGCCTTTATATTTTCTATATTACATACTTAAATAGGTAGCTTACTGTTCGTGTTAATTCGTGTTGAGTCGTGCACGTTCGTGTCACGATATAAAGGACTGTACCCGCCCAACTCTATGCTCAACCACCTCTACATTAGCCAAAATGCTTTGTCATTGTCCTCATCATAGCAGTTGATCGTTTTTATAACGAAGGACGCCCACAAGGGTCTCAAGATTTCACCCATCATCGTTTGCTAAAATAAGTAGTCGCAAAAAAAGCAAACATTATTCAATATTTAAAAGTTGCTCTGGCTTCCGGTGGAACTGTCTCACGCTCGAGTTGATCGATGACGTTCGGGGCTGACTGTAGCTTCTGGTGCTTCTGGTGAATGCTGGTGACTGCTGGTTACTGTCTGGAATTCCACCCTCAGTTGGGTGGCTCGCGCCACCACTTTGCATGATAAATTTAATTCCGCTTCTATTTTGATGGCACTTGTCAATTCAAATACTTTTGTCATTTTTTGTTTTCGCTGCTGGCGAAGTGCTCTCGACGCTGCCACGCCTCCCCAACCCCCCCGTCTTCATTGTGCGCACAAATGCTGCGAAAAGTTGAAGGATTTTGACGCTTTAGAGTGCTGCCAAGGATGCAGGGGGGAAGAGTCTCAGCCTCAATCATGACACCCATTAGAGTCGTGCGCACACCTGCAGGCAAATTAATGCGGCAGTTGTTGTTACTGTTATAGTAGCTCCTGGTTGGAGGAAGGGAAGTTGCGAAAATCCAAAAATCCTGAATCGGCTTTCAATGAACCCCGCAGGCAGCCCAGCTTCTCTGCATGAGATGCTGTGGAAACTGAAGTTTGCTTATGATTGGATAATTTACATGTCTAACCCTCTGGCACATTAGGTTTTTTATATTTTTTATATACAAGATTATTCTACATTTCAATGGATCAATAAATATCCAATGTACAACTTGCTTAAGCTTCCACCCCAGCAGGAATTAATTTTATACAAAACTTAATTTTTGTCTGATTGCTTCTATGGGAGCCATGTGGTCCGATTTGGATGAAATTGTAGGAAACTATTTGAAGTATAATAAAACTCTCACTTAGTTTGGATTTGCATTAACAAAAAGTTTGATATAGCGAAATAGTGGTTCGATTTTGACCAAATTTGGTTAAATTGCATTTTTCACCCGATCGTTCCTATGGCAGCTATATGATATAGTGACCCGATTTTGATCAAATTTGGTCAGATTGTAGAAAATATTTAGAAACTCGGTTTGGGTGAGTTTGGTGCGGATATCTCTATAAACAACAAAGTTATTCATACAAAACATAGTTTTCTAATTTTGATCGCCCTTCTCTGCGATTCTCAAGAATTCAAGGGACCCCACTGCAATTTGTCATTTTGGAGGTATACTTTGTGAATAGCAATAGCTTATTTTGGAGGTCCCCTTTAGTGTGTGTGTGTGTGTGTGTGAGAGTGAGAGAGAGTGTGAGTGAGTGAGAGAGAGAGAGAGAGTGAGAGAGAGAGCGCGTGAGAGAGAGAAAGAGAGAGAGTGAGAGCGAGAGAGAGAGAGAGTGAGAGAGAGAGAGTGAGAGAGAGAGAGAGAGAGAGAGAGAGCGTGAGAGAGAGCGTGAGAGAGAGTGAGAGAGAGAGAGAGAGAGTGAGAGAGAGAGAAAGAGAGTGAGAGAGAAAGAGAGAGAGAGAAAGAGAGAGAGAGAGCGAGAGAAAGAGAGAGAGGGAGAGAGTTTTATATAGCGGTTTAGTTGTTCGATTTTGACCAAATTGGTTCCAATTTCTGTGGATTAATTCGATAGTGAAATTGTGAGTTCCATGCTTTAAATGAGTATTTTCAATGTCTATTCCAATGCCATCCTTCTTCCGATCATTTTATTAACTCGTAATTGTTGCTAAAGTAGAAACAATTTTGAATTTACAAAATTTACAGCAAACTCCACTCAGTCTACTCAAAAATCCTCCGCAGCTTACTCTGAATAATCATCTTGTAGTCCTCAAAGGCATATCCCAAAGCGATAGAGCAGTGTAACCCCCCACAATTGGCCTTAGACTCAAACTGACCCCGAACACAGTACGATTGGGCACAGTCCGTGGCAGCTCCCAAGGGACTAGCGACTCGAGGGGGCGGCCATAAAAATGATGACTTAATATACAAAATCACAAAACTGATGGATTCCTCTGGGGTGTTTTTTACTTGACACAGACGCTGTGCTCCGGAGGCGCGAGCCGCGATTATTTTACGCTTTTCCATGCTGTGTGGGTCAAACTGACAGCTGCCACTTGAGTGGAGGCCAACTACCCATGGGTCCGGAGACCGGAGTTCAGAGTCCGGACAGGCGGACAACAACGTTTATTAGTTATTAAATGGCGTGATTTATGCCAGGGCCAGGGACAGCAATTGGAACCGTGGCGACTCTGCAATTGGCCT
Source organism: Hirtodrosophila histrioides (assembly GCA_037075165.1). Classification (NCBI taxonomy): domain Eukaryota; kingdom Metazoa; phylum Arthropoda; class Insecta; order Diptera; family Drosophilidae; genus Hirtodrosophila; species Hirtodrosophila histrioides. Next base: position 175,338 of record JBAMCL010000561.1, read on the forward strand.
GCAATGCCGTGTCTTAATGAGGTCGACGCTTCCTGCAGCGCGTGCTGTCCAGGAAGCAAGGAGCGGAGCCAACGCCAGGACATCTGTGGTCTGTGGCACTCACTTCATTAAAACGAGCGTGTAAAACAGCAAATAAACAAGTGAAATAAAATGAAATGCAATGACAACAAGACAGAAGACATGTTATCCGAAGGGGGCGGGGCTCCAGGGGTTCCAGGAGCGGAAGCGGATCCTTGACAATGCGAACTGTCACTCCGCTGTCGGCCAGTCAATGGCAACACTGGCTTCGAGCGAGCTGACAGAAATAAAAACTGATATTGTTTCAATTCAAATGTGAACCCCTGAATGTCCTGCCCCCTACCACTGCGGGTGTAATCCCATCCAACCCAAATCTGACTGCAACAATATGCGCCGTCTTCAATCTCGCGTGTTAGTCTCTCACATATTGTGTGTCAGAAGTTTAAAAAATGAATAAACTACCACCCTCAAGATGGGTTACGATGGGTTACGATGGGTTACCCCTGGTCCTTTTAGACCCGGTACTGCCTGCCCATTTGACTTTGCTCAAATTGAGCTGCCACTGTGCGCTTCTATTTGTTTATACTTATTTCATTTTCACACTCCCCTTAGCTATTCGAGCTTACTCCCTTTCCAGCCAATTCCCGTCCCATCCCAGCCCATCTTCATCATCATCATTCTCATCATGGGCAACCATTTTTCGTTTGAACTTCGCTAGTCACTCGGGCTGTCTTCTCAGGTTACTTTGTTTTCCTTCGCCTCATTGTTTGTTTTCATTTCCGTTTCACTTTTCGTTTCGTTTTGTTTTGTTTGTCGTTTTGAAAAATGTACTTTGCACTTTTTTTAAATTCAATTGCGGACTGCCACAACCCCACAAACCCCGTGAGCAGTCACCCCTTTTGCAGCATACCCAGTCCAAATACTACTCCACCCCCCTGCGGCTAATAACTGCGCCGTCAGTTCCGCCACCTTCCAGCTTGTCCTTTTCCGTGTCGACAAATTATGGTTTAAAATTTAAACACAAATTTGTCAGTAACGGGCAATTGCACGGCGTGAAGTCCGAGGGGGGTGATAAGTCAAAATCTTTTAGATAACTCAGAGAAAATGGCAGATTATAAGGAATCTCAGTATATATTAAGAGATCTTTACAACTAGTTTAAGTTACCAAAAAAAGGTAGCACAGTAGTTAAATAAATATGCAAATTTTTATATAAAAAAAGGTTTTCAAAGATTTTTTTATAGTTACCAGACTGATCTGGATCTTTAGATCTTAGCTGGGTAGATTTCTTTATTTAAATCGCCGATAATTTAAAAATAGGGATATGAAAAAAATCTTAAGAGAATATTTGAGCTAAAATTAAACATTTGATTTCATATGACAATTGGGAATATTTTAAAATTCAAATTTCTCCTTTTCGGAGTTATGTATGTTTCTAGATGAAATTTTTTCTGGAATTTAAAAAAGTAATTCTATTTAGCAAATATTTATAAGAAGACTGAAGAGCGAGTAAGGACTATAATTATAAACAATTACAAATATAACTTTCATGATATATACCTATTTTAGTATCTGTTCTATTCAGAAAAATGACTTTTCAAGCCATATTTCTTCTGGTGAGCCTTAAGTACTTAGTCTTTCTAGAATGTGGAAAAAATATGAACTTCTTCTTTTACTCTTACACTGAAAGCTAATGAAACTTGAGATTCCTAAGGACTACCCACAAATCTTGACTTCATTCACATTATTTTAGTAACTGAATAACCTTGTTTTTATCCAGCTTAGGCTCAGGGGGTTTACATTTTGATAGTTCTTTTTCAATTTCGTAAAAGTCAATATACTCAGAAAGCAGTTGTACAAACACACAGTCTGTTCACACGTAAAGATTGGAAGTTGAGGTGGAAGCATTCGCGTATTAGAATTTCAGTTAATCCTTTTCAATGTAATCCCGCACGTGCGCACGGATCAGGGCCGATGTTACGGCCCTGCCCTAAGACTACATCGCATAATAGCTGCGGAAACCAAAAACGATGCCAGACAGATTTGTGTGCCCCCCTTGCCACACTTACCCCCTTCTGTTTGCAGTGCGGCGCAGGGAGGGACAGTTGCGCTCCATTTGTCATTTTCATAATGGGCGCAAAGTCAGGCAGTCAGCTCCGGCTTCATCTACCGGAGCGTGTCAGCGTTGTGATATCTCACGGATTACCAGACGGAAAAGGCGCGATACACGTGCTCCAGGAGTGGGAGAGTGGATGTGTAAGAGATCGCCAACACTTGATACACGTATATTTATGTTCATTTAAGACATTGCATTAACGGACGACAACAATCACGCCCTTCCAGCCCAACCCTCAGCCAAAACGCAGGAGCAGCAAATGACACGTAAACCAAATCTTAAGAGTAGTTTAAGCCATTGTCAGTTTGCATTGTGCTTATTAAAAATTATTGGAAAATTGTAGATCCTTTTGTTATTTATGCGTCGCACCTACAGAGCCCTGAACTGCACCCCATGGATATTTTGGGTGGTAGGGCCGGTTTCGGGGGTCCGCTGTCACTCCTAATTTGAAAGCATCCGAGCCAAATTGATTGATTTATTTTGGCAATTATGGGCATTTGATTAAAAGTTCAACTTGAAGTCACGCGGTGTTCGCTAATAATATGCAGAGGATTCCCGTCCAGACTAAGCCCAACCCCCAACCCCACTTCTAGGAATAAAAGAAAACGGCAGAAAAAAAAACAACATAAATCCCTGAAATATCCCACGGAGCTGGGGATTACATGGCCATGGATTGAAAACCAATTGCGCTTGGAATGAAAAATCACGCTAACAAACACAGCGGGCGGTGGTTGGGGAGACCTGGACCATGGGCTTGGGGCTGGGTTGCGCCTATTTACAACGTCGCGATTTGGACAAGGGGATTTCTTTGTTTTGCTTGGTTTTAATTTTGAGCAACGAATAAATTAAATCGACCGACAGTCGAAATAATTGCCGGAAATTGGTGACGTTGTTGAAATTTTTTATTTTAAATACCAAACACGGATTGAGTCCGCAACAGCAGGCAGAAAATACATAAACCATTCGCATAATGAGATTAGGATGGTCTAAGAACTGAGGGGGTGGAAGTCGTCAACAAAGTTGGTAACTCAACCCATTTTCTTATCCTACGATAGCAGTAGACTAGACTAGTTTCATAGATCGTAAAGTATACTCGTGGGCTCAAACTGAAAATTATTCTCTACAAGTTAGGAAAAACCTCTACAAATCTAAAGCACACTACCGTTTGCATGTTCATAGTCTGAAAGAAGTTCTTCTCATCCGATCATAACATTTACCCAAAATAAAATCATAATTTAAATAAACATATATTTTTATTAATCACATCATTTTCACAAAATCGCCCTGAAAAGTTCCAATAAGTGAGTTTCCTTGACTGTCATACCAGGCAAACAGAAATTAATAGAAGGTCGCTGCTCTAAAGATTTCTAACAATAGCAGCATGCTTTTAGGGGCACCTGTTAATGATCCATAGTTCAATTATTGACTTACTCTTAAAAGTAGGCTACAAATATTCACAAATTTAAATACAACAACCGTCTAAAGATTTCTGTTTGCCTGGTATTTTGGCAACAAATTGGGGTACGTTATACAACTTGGGGAAGATACTACTGTCATAATTAGAAAACCCATAATTTGTTAAGGAACTACTCAGAAATGCGCCATAAAACTGCCAAACTTCTACATCTTAAACAGGCTCCCATTCCCAATACTTGCAATCCTCCAGTCCATTTATATCCTGCTCCCTCGAATGTCCAGCTGCCCTAGACATTCCTACAAATCAAATTTGTCTAGTAATAAATTAAACAACTGCTAATAATTACTTTGAATGCAGCTTTTCTTGTAGCCTCGGCGGCAATCAAAATAGTCCACCTCCAACCCGTACCAGCCACCCCCGCAGTCAGTATATATACATATGTATATAGGCCCACTTCTATGCCTTTACCACCTTTCCTCTGCCCACAAGAAAAATGTAAATGAGTCTCCAGCGACTAATAAATTCCCAATTACACGTCGACTTGACCGGGAATCGCCAAAACACATGGGGTCCCGAGGTCGACTCATAAAACTGTGTAACAAAACCCTCCCCACTACCGCCCCATGCGAACAAAAGGCAATAAACTAAAAAGCATAAATTTCTGACGCACAACAACGACAATATCATTCACTACCCCTATCCCCTGTCCCCTGTCCCACCCCGCACTTGTTTTTATTCCAATATTTTCACGCAATTTTGTAGTGACCATTCAAAGAGAACTCATCAACTCTAGAAATGGAAAATCAAACGAATAACACGGAAAATCACAATTACTTCCACACATCCGTGCATCGCCAAAGTATTCAGATTGTGAGGGTGAGGGGTCGCAGTTGCAGGGCAGCGGAACTGCCCACTTGAACCGATGTCCAATTACGGGTAGCGCTGATGGCACAAATACAAACATCTGTGACCCCGCCGGAAAGCGTGAAAGGCCTCCGGCCCTTGCATTTGTTCCGACTGCTTCGTCAAGTGTAGAAGATTGATATCCAGAGATATCAGATGTTCCATAGCTCTTAACGGTTTGTATAATTGTAATTGAAGCCATTATATACATTAAAAATTAATGCAACTATAGCATACCATATAATATGGGATAGTGCTAGGTGAAATAACTTTAGTACCATTAATTATTAAAACACGAAAAGACTATTATAGTACATGGGAAACCCTAAAGAGGGTACAAATAAAATGCCTTTAAATTGTTAAAAATATTTGGTACTCTGCAAATAGAACATAAAAATAAAGTAATTTCGAACTTTCTGATATCCTTTTGCATTGTAAGTAAGCCTTCAAAATTCCTTCCGCAGAAATAGTAACATAAATAAGTTTCTTTCCTATGAAAGGTATATTATGTGATTCATAAGAGTAACAATTCCTCTTAGAACGAATTGAAAAATCACTTAAGCCCCTCGATAGTAAAATCTAAAGTATTACTGACTTATGCGGATCTTATTTCTACTATATCTGCCATCTTCCATTAAATAGATGTTTTAAGTTCTGTTTATGATTAACATCAAGTCAAAGGACTTAACAACAGCAAACCAAATTGCAAGCCAAGTTGCTACATAGCTATATGCACATATATTTATATGTTGTACTCTGCTGTTCTGCATAACACACACGAGTACACACACTCGCACATACACACTTGTACATGCTTGTTGTGCCTCGTTAAAATTCCAACGAAATCACTGCGAAAAAATAAAAATAAACAAACAAAAATCGTTGCGACTTTTCAGACTCTTCTTCATGTTTTACGATTTTTCGTTAACATTTTCAGAATGAGTGTATGTGTATGTATATGTATATATGTGTGTGACTTTCCCACCCTGTAACCATAAAATGAATAAAAATTGGGAATAAAACAGACGGAAGGAGGCATCTCCGGCTATATAAAGTATATAGTATATATATTCTTGATCAGCGTCACCCGTCCAATTGGTCTGTCCATCTGTCTGTCTGAACGCAACGATCTCAGAGATTTTAAGAGGCTCCTGTATACCTACTAAGCCTAGTAAGCTCTTAACTTCCAACTTCCATAACTTTGTCAAAACCAAACCTATTTCCGTGCGGGATGTCCTTTTGGTCAGTGGTTTGTCTTTTAGATTGATTTTACATTTAAAATATATATTCATTTTCGAAAATTTAATATTTTTGTCGATTCTTATAATGATTACGGACATCAAAATAAGTTAATTCCTCGCCTACTGACAACACCCTTTGCCCTACCGACCCCATCCCAAGCATTGTTGCCTTCTTTGTACGTTTTATGCCACATTTTGCAAACTTTGCATATATATAGTACATATATATTTGTGCAGAATTTATGTGCGCTTTTGTTTTTATGGCATGCACCCATTTTTCCATATGCCTCCAGATCCATGCCCATTTCCACACCCATTCCAATTTTCATTTCCCATTTGCCATTGCGAAACGTAGAACAGAAATCCAAGGCTGAAAGGCAACCAAAAAATGTTATCCTTGCTGTGTGCTTGTGTGAGGGGTGGTGGGGGGGAGCAGAAGTGGAGTACGTGTGTGTATGTGTTGCGTTCTGCTGGCACTTTTCTGCAAATTATGGCACATGCGGCAACAACAGCAAGCGGCGTGCCTCGTAGTCAGCATTATGCCTGATCCTTTCGTTCTTATGCATATATACAACATATACTACTATATACATAAACATACCTATCTCTATCTCTCCTTCTCCTCCTTCTTCTGCCTCTGACTGTGTATGTGTGTGTGTGTGTGTGTTGCCACTTAAGCTGCTTATGTGGCAAATACATAAAATAAAAAGAAAATCCTCGCATAACGAGCATTTCCTTCTGCCATATTTGCGTTATTTTATTATCATTTTTCTTTCGTCGTCGTCGTCGTTCTCGTCACACAGACACACACAAAATGGCGGCATCTTGTTGTTGTTGTTGCTGTTGTTGTTGTTGTGGGTGTGCGCTTTTATATCTGTCAGATATGAGTTGCCATAAACTGAAATACATATGTACGTACGCCAGCTACATTTATATACTTATGTATCTTTAACTGAATGTGTGCGCATTTGATACAAATCCAATTTCTGTGTGCCACAATAAAACTCAGCCCTGTTTCTGTTTCTGTTTGGTTTGTTATGGGGCCGGGGGGCGGTGCCGCAGCTGCCGATAAGCGGCAAAATGGCGAACTGCCTTATGAGGCGATTTAACGGGATTCCATGTGCTGATTATAGACATAAATACGAACCCCAAAGAAATTTAAATAAACCGATAAACGAATCCCAAACTAAGCCCCAAACGTCGTTGCTGCTTCTACAATGTTTCAACGCTGCTTGCATGCCGCGCAGATACAAAACTAAAGACAAGCAAACTGCTTTAATTAAACTCGAAAAAATAAAATCAAAACAAAAAAAAGTAAGACAACAAAAACAAAAAGAAGTCACCAAGGACTGCGCTCCACATCCACGCATCGCTTGTTTATGACCCGCAGCGGGCGCAACGATCAGATACAATATCTTCACTTGACACGGCCCCGATCCGCGTCCTCGTCTGCATCTGCGTCTGCCACTCGCCACGCGGTGACAATTTATGACGTACAACGCTGGCGCGGCACAAGAACAACAACGTCACGATGTGGTAGCCACCGTAGCCACCGGAGCCACCAAAAACCACCAGATCCACCCGAACCGATGCCGATGCCGATGTCGATGTCGATGCAAATGCAACCAACAAGCGTTGGCCAATGGCCGCAGCGCTTATGAAAATCATAAACATTCGCCGACAGCCGCAAATGACATCCGAGCAACGAATATGCATTTTAATAAAATATCCTAAAAGCCATATAAATCACACAATGAACAGTCGCATCGCTCACTCCCCTGTGCCCCCCTCCTCGGCAGCCTATATCGCTTTGTGGAACTGCCTGGCTTTTGTCACAGTTTCGTTGCCCCCTCGCCTTCCTTAGCATAGACCTGTTCGGGCATTATGTTGGTTAACTCTTTGTATATGTCGCCTTTCGGCTAATTGACATTTAACGATCAATAACGGTTTGTTTTAACGGCTACCTGTCTTATAGGTTAAGTATTACCCGAACTGTTCCGGTTGCCACTTTTGACAGTGAATTTCCTTCCCTCGGAAGTAGCCCTAAATATGGCGTGTCCACTGGACAAGACTTTCTTATATAGTCAACAATATCAACAGCTAACAAATTAATCAGTATACTATAGAAGACAAAATTACTTCTCCAAAACAGAAACAGAAGCAGACCATGTAAGTATAACATTCATTCAGTCAAGATAAAATATTTACAGTAAAATATAGAACTTAAATAGTATTTAAATAATATCCTTAAATAATATTCCTGAATCTGTTTTTACAGAGAGATAAATTGAACGGATGAAGGATGAAGAAATACAATCACCTTCTATACAGCACCCTATACAGCATTAGTTATGGAACCAACAAGAGAACGAGTTCGTTTGTAGTACCATCCTTAGCTACTCTATTCCAAACAGATGGTTAACATAATTATTATCTCCGAGCATTAGGATAATTGATATGCCTAAGCTACAGGTTATCAGGGGTTTCTTCAGTTGTACCATATCCAGAACCTCCAAAATGATATATTTTTTTAATTTTCTATACTAAAATATTAGCTATAGACTGTTCCTACCTGTAGTATATAATAAACTGCATTAAATCTGAATTTGAATTTCTAACAAATATTTATGATCTCTCATCTCATTTATTCACAATATTTTAAGTTGATTAATTATATGCCCAATTTGGTTAACATTTGAGCATCATTTTATGCCAATCAAGTGCCAACTGTCAAAACATTCAAATCTGACTCCTTTCGTCTAGACTTTAGCAGCCGCAGGCGCAGCTCCTTATACATTTGGGCCAATTATCACCCGACGGCTGGCGGAAGGAACTGTTGCAGCTATAATTATGACATATGAAGGGCAGTCGGGGCAGCAGCCAGAAGAACCCTTGTCAAAAACGGCAAGATATCTGGAGGATGCCCATGTACACACTACATGCATAATTTAGGCCTGGCCACTACCCAAGTCAAGGTTTTAGTTTCGTGGAATATAATGATGATCTTGACACATTTGAGCAGCAATTTAAAAGTCACACACATGGCCCAAGTTGTGGCGATTATAAGTCTATGGTTAGTGTTAGAAGAGCTGGGCTATAAAGATGAATGCCAAATAAGTCTAGTCAGCAGTCTGGTGTACCGCCTGCTGATTTGATGGGCCTCGAATAAAATGAAAAGTAAATACCAAAAATGAAACCATAATCAACATGGCACATTGTAAGCGTCTCGCCCTTCGAGCAAACATTTAACGATAACACCCAAAGATATCAAAATCGAAATATCGTTAGACATCCAAGTCAAACGCCCCGCGCAAACTGCTTGACAAGCATAACAAACACAAAGTACACGAATGCTCCGCAACTTGACTGGGTGCCCCCGTACTGGGGGTCTCTAGAACGTTTTTATGACGCTGACAACCACCCCCCAAGTCAAACCCCCCAACCCGAACCCCGGTTCTAACCTCAATCCCAAATCCAAACCCATCGCCCATTCAACATGGCGTCGTTCTCTGTTCTGTTCTGTTTCCTTTTGCTGCCTGTGCGATATAAACGAAGTTTAGCAAATAAATAAAAGCGTTTCCCTCCCCCTTTGCTTGACTAAACCCCCAATCCCTAACCCGTAACACCCGACCCCGCACCCCCTCGATTGGGTTGCAATATATCGCGTACGTGCCGGCATGCCATAAATATGTGCGTCTGTATGCGAAGCAACAAAAATTATATTTCTGTTTGTATTTGCAACAATTTATTTTGCCAGCGTTGCCGCCCACCAGCCAAGCTAAATATTTTTCCAGCTCAACCCTGCCGGGGGCGAGGCGCAAGTGAAGGCTGCAGATGGAAACTTGACAGTAAATATTGCCAGTAAGGCTGCAGTATCGATAGTTTCAAAATTAATATCGATATTATCGATATAAATTGAGTTTTTTAAAAACATTAAACTCATACGTTTAATCTTTAAATTATCAATACTAAGGTTTTTATTCTCAAACATATCATATTTACACTGACATCGATATTCTATCAGCTTTCATTTAATTTTAATTGACATAATATTTATTATAAAATATTACATTATAAAATATTAAATTAATTTAATAAAACACCAATACATAAGAGAAGGGAAAAGAATTAATGGTAGTGGTATGTAATTTCCTAATTTGGAAGTCTACTGCTGTGCGCCCTTCTCTGCGATTCTCAAGAATTCAAGGGAGCCCAATGCAATCGCCTTTATTTGAGGTCTACTGTTGATCGCCCTTCTCTGCGATTCTCAAGAATTAAAGGGAGTCCATTCAAATTCCCTTATTTTGGACGTCTACTGATGATCGCCCTTCTCTGCGATTCTCAAGAATTCAAGGGAGCCCAATGCAATCGCCTTTATTTGAGGTCTACTGTTGATCGCCCTTCTCTGCGATTCTCAAAAATTAAAGGGAGCCCAATACAATCGCATTTATTTGATGGCTACTGATGATCGCCCTTCTCTGCGATTCTCAAGAATTAAAGGGAGTCCATACAAATTGCCTATTTTAGATGTTTACTGATGATCGCCCTTCTCTGCGATTCTCAACATTTAGTGGTAGTCAATTCAGCTTTATTGTCAGTGCTTAAAAATGGTATATAAAGTAGTATTTACTATAAATTCTAAGTCACAACATATGAGCTCTACTTCGGTTTTCATCCTTAAGAAGAACAAATGGACAGACGCAAGGAAAATAGTTTACTCGTATATGTATTTAAGTACATAGAAGTGCTGTTCAATGATTTCAGTTATAATGCGACTTAGTAGAATGGATGGAATGTGGCACCTGTCGCCTGGTCAAATGCAAATTTGATGCAAACTGCAAGCAAAGCCAAGAACCAACCGCAGCTGCCTGTCAAAAGTTTCAACTGCTGCAAAGCGGCAAGTGCAGCGGGGGAGGCGGTCTTGAGTGAACTTCAAATGGGTGCCCATATTTGAGCTGCAACAGAGAATCAGGAGCACCAGGTGAAAAAATAAAAAACTTAAAAATTCACAACCATCTATGAAGTGGTGCATAAAGTGCAAAAATACACACATATGTGTGTGCATATGGGGATATTCCTTTGTGTGGTATTTGTTATCAGGGCTGGAGACGGAGTCCATACCAGGCA